>LOEQ01006561.1:53109-66474 GCA_001685075.1 Bramus lutescens | reverse complement strand
CTTGGGAGGCAGAGGCAGGCGGATCTCTGTGAATTCGAGGCCAGCCTGGTCTACTGAGGGAGTTCCAGGACAAGCTCTAAAGCTACATAACAACCCTGTCTTGAAAAAACAAAAAAAGTAATTTTTAATTAATTATATTATCCAAATTTTATTTACAGAAACCAGGAAAATAATAACAAAATAGTAAGCTCCATTTAAAATGTTAGAATACTCCAGGAAACAAATAAAACAATACTATAAAAAAGCCTATTTCAGAGCATATTTTATATCTTTTCATTTTATTTTTTTTATTTATTTATTTTTGTTTTTTCAAGACAGGGTTTCTCTGTGTTGCTTTGGAGCCTGTCCTGGCACTAGCTCTTTTAGACCAGGCCGGCCTCAAACTCACAGAGATCTTTTCAATTTATATCAAATGAAAAAATTCTCAAAAGTAAGTCTATCATATATCTTAGTTCATTTGAAAAAGAACTGTCTGATCAGTAACAAGCCAACCAACGAAAAAAGGCTTAAGCTGCTTTATATTCTTGTGGGTTACAAATTTAGATCTAAATACATGTAAAATAATCATATTTCTAAAAGATATGCCATATTTCTAAAATCTAAAAATGGGAGTGTTTTCTTTTGTATGTGTGGGTTTATATGTGTTCATGTGTGTATATAGGAGAGCATGTGCACTTTTGTGTATGTGGAGGTCAGAGATCAACACTGGGTGTTTTGCATGATCACTTTCCACCTTAATTTTGAGTCAGAGTCTCCCACCAAACCTAGAGCTCACTGACTGACTAGACTGACTGGCTCGAAAGCCTAGGGATCCCTCTATCGGAGCCTCCTCAGAGCTGAGATCACAGACTGAGCCATCACCTGGCTTTTACGTGGTGCAGGAGAGCTACCTAGGTGAACATCTCCCTAGCCTGGAGACGCTGTCTAAGCAAAATGTCAAGAGTAAAAAGCAACGGGGACTGGTAGATAATGAACAAAATTCTTAAATTTCTAAACAACACCTTTTTTGTTTTGGTTTGTTTTGATTTGGTTTGGGTTTTAGTTTTTGGTTTTCAAGATAGGGTTTATCTATGTAATAAATAGCACTAGTTGTCCTAGAATTCAATTTGTAGACCAGGCTGGACTCCAACTTACTGAAATCTGCCTGCCTGTGCCTCCCAAATGCTGGGATTAAAGGTGTGTACCACCACCACCTAGCTAAATAACATTTTTAAAACACAAGAAAAACCATTATATATAAAGCCATAAAATGTAACAGTTTGGTATTTAAACAACAGGTATTATTGGCAAGAAGACCCAGATTGATCCAAACATGGATGTAAGCCAGAAGTAGTGGTATGTGCCTATAGTCCTATACACTGGGGAGGCTGAGGTAGGAAATCACTTGAACCCAGGAGTTCAGAGTAGGCAACATGGTGAGACTTGAAGGAAGAAAAGGAAGAATATATATATAATTTTAAAGAGTAAAAGAAACTTTTAAAAAGTAGAATAGAGTACCTGCTGTGAGTTGTAAATCCTGTCTGAAGACTTGATCCTTTTTTCTCAACGTGAAGCAGATTTATTCCAGACAGACATCTAAAGATTATGAGCAATACAGATTCCAGATCCTGGTACATGAACACTAACCAAACCTCTCTAAACGGTCCAGTTCTTGAGTCAGATGTGTAGGATTTACCTCCATTTGGGGAAGGCCGAATTACAGAAGAAAGACGTACCCATACTGATCTCATACTTCCTACTTCTGAATTAGAAGTAGGAAAGGAACTTATTTCAACAAAAGAAACAGCACCTATACAATGCATTTTAATACAGTCAGGGGGACATACTTCCGTTTCTGAGTCATTGGAATCCAGCTGCGGTGGAAGGATGGGCAGCATGGGCTGGCCCATTTTAGCCATCCGAGAGATCAGCTTGGCCTTGACTGTATCAGGATTCTAAAGAGAAGGCACAAACATTACTGAGACTGAGGTTGCTTTCAAACAGGTCTATTTCTTTGCCTTGTGTCAAAACCTTTAACCATACTATTCCCTTTTTGAAACCATTTCTTCTAAAAAGCAAGAATTATTTATGATACCAAATACAATGCAAATGCTATGTAAATACAGTACTGAGGAAATAACGACAAGAAAGTTGTCTGTGCACATTCAGCTCAGATGCAATCCCTATAGCGCCCCCTACAAAAGTAAGAATTAAAGATGTCATACATAGAAGCATACAATTAATAATAACAATAGTAAAACTAAGTGCCTATAGATCTAGAATGGACTGCTTGTATATACATCATCTCCTTTAAACCGAGTGTCCTCACTGTAAAATGTGAGTGCTAATACACACTTGGTTTAACTTCCTGGGTTTAGAAAGTTTTTTCCCCACTAGACCAATTACTTGTGAAGTGTGTCCTGCTGTGGCTGGATGGTCACAGGGCTGGAGGAAGGGCCTGGCTTCACCCATCACCTACTTTACCCAGGGCAAGGAAAGGCCTTGCTTGAACCTGAAGTTCTTTTTCTATCATCTGGTTCACCTCCAGCACACTCAGAGCCAGCATGGACCAAGCAGGGCAGCAGGAAACTATCTTTTCATCCCTCCTAAAGGCATTCAAATCCAAATTGTACTGAAATAGCTATTGATCCTCTCCTCTGACCATCAGAGAAACAGAAAATCAGTGACCTGCTCAAAGTCAAGCAGTGGATGAAGCCTCAGTTTCTCTGGGAGAACAAAATCACAAGATGGCGACTCTTTCAGGAAAATGAGCGCTCTCCAGTCCTCCTCACGCACACACACTTTCTTTGGTCGTAGTGGCAGTTACAGAATTTTTGTTCAAGATAAAATACATATAACATAAAATTATACTATTGTTATATAAACAATGCTTATTAAACACTTATGTCACATATAATACTGAAAACTCAGCAAGCGTTCATTTCCTTATGTCAATTTACATATGAAGAAATAAACCTGCTTAGAGGGAGTTCTTCAAGGTCACACAGAATAAGCAACAGAGAAAGCCAAGGATTAACCTCTGATCCATTTCTGGTGGAATACATGGCATCTCTAAGATGCAAGAGCACTTCACTGGTGAGGTTCCCTCCCAACCTCACACCACTCTCCTAGCAACACCACAACTACTGCTCATTAAAAGCAGCTTTGCACAGGCTCTGTGCTCAGGGCTATAAGAGCATCTTTAATCCTCACAAGAACTGTAAAGGGGGGCTGTGAAAATTATTTCCACTGCAACAATAAAGAAACTGAGGATTTGAAAAGTTAGATCATTTTCTCAGCGCCATACGCCTTTAATTCAGAACTATTGATGTAAAAGCACAAGCTAATTTCTACTGACTGATTACCAAGTAGGAAAAAAGAATATTGTAATAATTAATTTCTATCCTAAGTCAGAGGCTCTCAAACCACATACTAGGCACATAAAACCAAGCACTCCAGGGCCCAGGGGTACAGAATCATACTTACTGTATTTAAAATAGGCTGTTCACTGAGAGAGTTAGATTTGGAATGAAGAGCCGGCTCCCTGAAATGAAATAAAACATCCTAAGATAATACAAAATCTATAATCACAAACCCAAATTAAGATGGCTTAAAAACATTGCTTTTGAAATGTTCAACTAATAGCTAAAACAGAATTTTAACTCCTCTTTATTTATATAGTCTTTGAAGGCCATCAAAGTTGAACAATCTTTCATTCAAATTTATTCCACTTTCTCATTCTGTATTCATGCCCTTTGCTCAGCTTTCTTCCAGAGTTTTGCAGATATTCTTATACCACTTTTACAGACTATTAATCCATTGTCAGAAGAATCTGATGCAGCATTTTTCCATTTTCCTGATCCTGTTTATTTTTTTCCAATTACTTAAAATTGACTGCAGTTTCAAACTATATCTCAGGAACCATGTTGAAGAATCCTAGAGCTTGCCATAACCCTAATGTCTTACCCAGATTTGAGAGGCAGTGGTATGGGTGGTGTCACAACAGGGTCACCTGAGAGGCTGTCAGCAGCAGGTATGGGGGAGGGTGCTGCAGAGTCCCTGGAGCTCACACTGTGGCCATCAGAGCCAAAATCTCTAGCCAACTTCACCTGGGATGAAACAGAATGTACAGGCTTACCCTTCCATACTGTCTTTTATTTATTCTTTTGCATATGGCCTATTCATATAGGTAAATCAAAAAAATGCAAAGGACAAAGGAAATGGTTAGTTACAATTTAGCTACCATTATATCATCTGTGTGTATGAATGAGGGCTTATGTGCTTTTACAAATGGGGCTATAGATTTATAGCTGTTCTGCTTACTTGCTTATACACTTATACATGCACTTCCAAGTTACTAAATATTTATCTTCATTGCTTTCAGCTACTAAAAAGTTTGTCTAACTTAGAGATCATGCTTTCTTTACTACAAGGTAAAGTCTCCAAAGGATTTTTGGAACAGAAGTCATAAATATACATGCTATTATAAAAACCTATTTCACTTAGATGATTTATTTCTATCACAAATAATATGCTTTAATATCTAGCTCTATGTCTAGATCTTTGCATATAATCTTATATATTTCCTGAGTACAAATTCCTATAAGTTAAATTATTGGATAAAAGGTATACTCCTGGGCCTGGAAGATTACTAAGTGGGTAAAAGCACTACCCATCAAGACCGACAACTTGAATTCGATTCTCATAATCTACAGAGTGGAAGGAGAGAACTGATTCCTGTAATTTGGCCTCTGACCATCACATGTGCATTGTAGCATATGCACATGCAAACACAGAATAAATATTTTTTAAAGAGTATGCTCACATTTTTAAAAGTTTTGCATAAATTATTAAATCACTTTTGTAAAATCTGAACTGGTCCACAGGCACAGCAGTCTCTAAACCTTTCTCAACTCCTTGACATGCGAGGGTTACCATTATCAGTTTTGTCAAGTTAATATGCTTGTCAGGCTCCATTTGTTTGCTTAAAGATAAACTTTTTATTTTTAAATTATGCATAGATGAGTGTGCCTGCATGACTTTATGTGCAGCACTTGCACACAGTTACCTGCTAAGGCCAGCAGTAACTAATGGATCCTCTGGAATTAGAGTTACAGGCTGTTATGAGCTGCCTAATGTGAGTGCTGGGAACTGAACCCGGGTCTTCTGGGAAAGCAGTAACTGTTCCTAACTACTGAACCATCTCTCTAGACCTCCTTTTTCTTCTTTCTTTTTTTTCCCCAACTCAAGGTCCTCTTGGCTTTTTGTTCAATCAGCATTTAAAGTATTAGATATGACAAGGCATTTTTAAGTGGAGTCTATTTAGTACATACTCCCCCTCATCTCTCTCATCCTCATCCCAACACCCTTCACTTTCCCTCTCCAGTCTCTTCTCCACTCTCAAGTATGCTTTTTCTAATTTCTCTCTCTCTCTTTCTTTGAGACAGAGTCTCACTATGTAGTTCTGACTGCCCTGGAACTCACTCTGCTAGACCAGGTTGGACTCAAACTCACAGAGATCCACCTGCCTCTGCTTCTCAAATGCTGAGACCAGTGGCATGTGCCACTATGCTCAGTTTTAATTTCTTGATTACTGGTAAAGTAGAAAACTTTTGGTTACGTTTACAAGTTGGTATTAATAGTTTTGAACTAGTTTGTTGTCTATCATTACCCATGATTTCCCCAAGCTCAAAGAAAAATCTATAGATTTATAAGATGTTTAAAAATAAAAAAGGCAGCTGGAGGACAAGTGGTAAGAAGATTAGATTGGCCCAGCAAAGAGAAAGGTCTCCCATTAGGAGGGCCACCTACATATAGTCATCCTATTTATTATTTGTACTATATTTTATAGTTTAGTCACCAGCACACCATTTAAACATAACAATAACAAGGTCACTTGGGAGAAGGAATACTATAAACTAACCAAAATTTTAGTATAGAAATTATAGATATTCAAAGACAGGGTCTCACTGTGTGACCCTGGCTGGTCTGAAACTCATTTGTAGATAAGTTTGGCCACGAAACAATTCACTAAGATCTGACAGCTTCTGCCTCCCAAATGTTGGGATTAAAGATATGCACCACCACACCTGGCTGACAAGTTGGGGGTTGTTTGTTGTTGTTTTGTTTTTTTGTTGTTGTTGTTGTTGTTGTTGTTTTTTCCAGACAGGGTTTCTTTGTGTAACATTCCTGGCTGTTTTGGAACTGACTTCGTAAATCAGGCTGGCCTCAAACTCACTGAGATCCACCACTTGCCTCTGCCTCCCAAGTGCTGGAATTAAAGGTGTGTGCCTCCACCACTTGGCAGCTGACAAGACTTTTACACACTAAAAAAAGACAAGACAATGAACTCCAAGTCCATTCTCAGAGAAAACCACTCACAATTTCTTCTAAAGCTTTCAGAAATTCCTATGAACATATGACCATATATATCTCTTATGTATGTTTATATATACATATATGTAAATATGACTATGTATACAAATACATATGGTCATTATTAACGCTCACCACCTACCAGCATGTCCATGTAGGTTCTGGGAACTGAACTCAGACCTCATGCCTGAAGGCAAGGACTTAACAAACCTTCTCCCTACCGTGCCATTTCTATTTTTAAAAAGCAATCTGTATCTTCATATCTGATTTACAAGCATAACACAGATCAGTTTCACTTACCCTCCTAACTTCTACTTCAAACACCAAGATTGAGTCTGTTGGCTGCGCCCAGCCTATCACTCCTTCAGAGCCAGCAGCACAGGCTGAAGGAATGATAATTAACCGTTTTCCTCCTTTCTTCATGCCCAATAGTCCATCCTCTAAGCCCTATAGAAACCAGAAGTGGGGAAAAACTCATCGGACAAAAAGAACATGCACACAAACACATAAACTTACACATATATATACCAAACATGCAATAAACAAACTGAAAAAGGGAATAAAAGCAAGCATATCTGGAGTTGGGCAAACATTTAAATGCTTGGGGGCAGAAGTAAATACTATTAAAAGAGAGTGGAAGCTAACACATATTAATCACATTTTCCCAGATGCTATGGTTAAGAATTTCACCTGGTTGTTTAATTCCATCTGCTTGTTTAATCTCATGATTGCTGGCATAGCCTTCACTTAAGTAAGAAAAGAGAGTTTTGGAGGTTCAATAGCTGCATTAAAGACCATACACTCTGTAGGTATTAAGATGATGCTGGACATGAGACCTGTCTAACTTCAAGGAGTATGCTTTAATTATGTAATAGAAAAAGTCTCTAAAGAATTTGGAGGGAACAGGCATAGGCAATGAAGAGAAAAAACTTTTTGCACATGGATGAATAGACTCAGCACAATGCCCTAACATGCCCAACACCATGACACTGATCATATGTTAAAATACTCATTGATAAGCAAAATTCACAACTCAAATCACAGAGCGGTGCTTCTCATGCTACATCAAATCAAACAGATGACAATCAAGCATTATGGCAGTTGCTGGAAGAAACAGTGCCACCTCTCCATTAGGCTGTGGGAACAATGGAATAATTTCATCATAGCCTTAGGGGGAAATGAAAGGGAGGATCCAAGAAAACAAATGCACTCATCTTCAGTATAAGAAGCTTCTAATAGGCAAACATTTCCCCAATATCAACAGTGTAGAAAACACCTTCCTACCTTCAACCAAGCATTTCCAGATTCTAGAGGTTAAGGACAGGTTAGGCATACTACAACATTTAAGCTAAATTCCAAAACAGGCTTTTACCTTGACTACTTTTCCTGATCCCAGTTTCAGGCGAAGTGGTTTATCTTTGTTAGCAGTAGAGTCAAAAACCTGCCATTTGGTAAAGTAAATAAAGTCAAGTCAGTTTCAAAAACAGTAATAATCATGATAATCAACTAACAGGGTCAGTACTTCCAAACAGGAAATGACAGGTATAATGGGCACATAGCTCCTGAGGAAATTAAAAAGATAGGACTACATTATGGTTGGAGGTTATCACCACAAATGCCCCAGGAACAATGATTCACCAAACTGGAGAGCAGCACACTTCTGGCACCATCAGCTGAAGCACCTTTTTATCTATAATGTTTTCAGTAACAAATGTTTTCATTTGGTACTGATACAGTCCTGCTAGGAAGTTGGGATGAGGCTTACTAACCTCCCTGTAGAAATGGGAAAACCAAGAGTTTAACAGATTTGGTCCGGGTCAAACTGGGATACAACTTGTCTTAATCAGCTCACCATCCTTTTTGATACAGGTTTTTACTATGTAGCCCCGGCTGACCTGGAATTTACTATGTAGACCTGGCAGGCCCCAAACTCATAGAGATACGCCTGCACCTGCCTTCCAAGTGCTGGAATTAAACATCGATGCCACTACGGCCCACACATTCACACTTTTTAAGTCATGCAATTCTTTCTGTCTTTTGAGAATTTAGTATTAAAGACAAATTTTTCAACATATTTACAGTGTCTGATAAAAGGGAATAGACACAATGGCGTGATTTTAATCCCAGCACTCTGGAGAGAGGGCAGAGGCAGGCAGATCTCTGTGAACTCCAGGCCAGCCTGATCTACCTAGCAAGTTCCAGGCCATCCAGGGCTACATAGTGAGCCCTGTTTCAAAAAGAAAAAGAAATAGGGTGAGAAGTTTTAAAAATAAGATCTATTTCTTAAAGATATATTCAGGTTTAAAAGTGGTGGTGAGGACAAGACACACACATCAGTTATCCTGGGAACTGTGTCTCTCCCAGACATGAGGTGGGGTGAGCACTGAGCACATCTGCACAGGAGCATTTCATGAATGTGCCCTAAAGCAGTTGTGGACACAGATTCAGCCTTCACAAGGGTCCTTCTGACCGTACTTCACTTTCCATTGCATACGGAAGGTCGCAGGCCACTTACATAGAAAGAACTTGGAAAACAAAGTCTTACCTGGCCCAGCACCTGATTCTGAAGGAGCCAGCCGGTATAGGTTACTTCCAAAGAATCTCCAATGTCTACAGCAGGACCCTCTGTTGCAACCAGATCCTGGCATAGCACTGCATCCAAGGAAGAATGGCTATTGCACTTGGCCACACACACCTGCAAGGTCAAAATCAGAGCACCATCAGCTTGGTTTAAGCTTCATACGTACCCATTCAATCACCACTAATATTCTTTCTCAAACAGCTAACAAGTTTAGAAGTAAGCCATTCTAAAGTTAGTAATCTGGCCAGGAATCAAGGTGCCTAAGAAGATAGCATTGGAGTCAGAATATCTGGGTACAGATCCAGGCATTGCCAGTTCTTAATTCTGACCTACAGCAATTAACTTAATCTCCACATATCTATCTATCCATTCCCACTTGCAAAATGAAGAGCTTTGCAAATCATATAGGGCGGCTATGAAAACTATACAGGCCAATTCAAACAAAGTGCTTAGCAATGTACCTAGGAAATAAAAGTAAGCATACAGAGGCTCTGATCTCATGATCTAATAATCAACTCCCAAAGACCTAACCTCCTAACTACCATTACCTCAGTGATTAGATTTCAATAATCTCTGAGGGAAAGGCACATTCAAACCATAACAGAGAACATCCATATTACAAGCTTCCTAAATAATTTTTCATGAGGTAGAAAGATAAAATACATAAAATACAGAACTCTTGAAGGATTACACATACTTACACTTATTATACACATTTAAAAAAGCAATATAATGTGTTAATATGTGTTACTCTGGGTTGATGTAGGACGGTCTTTCTGTATGCTGTGAATATGTGCTGCTCTCATTGGCTGGTAAATAAAGCTGCTTTGGCCTATGGCAAGGCAAGATAGAGCCAGGCAAGAAATTCAAGCAGAGATACAGGAGAAGAAGGGCGGAGTCTGGGGGACTCAAGCAGCGGCTAAAGGAGTGAGATGTTAGAGCACTGGTAAGCCATCGGCCATGTGACATTAATTTAAACATAATGGCTAGCTAGTAATAAACCAACCATTTATAATTAATATAAGCCTCTGAGTGATTATTTTAAAAAACGGCTATAGGGACAGAGAAACGGCTGTGAGGGGCAGAGAAACAGTCGGGTCCATTACACTGGATAGTAAAGCTATGAGTGTGTGTGTGTTCTGTGCTTGTGAGGGGGGCACATGGATTCTAAGTATGCACCACCACTCTTGGCTTTCTATGAGTGTGTGTGTTCTGTGCTTGTGAGGGGGCACATGGATTCTAAGTATGCACCACCACTCTTGGCTTTCTCTTTATCACACAGTTCTAGGGATAGAACTCAAGTCCTCATGCTTACATGACAAGCACTTTACCAAGTAGCCTTTAAATGATTTTTTTAGATGTTTTTCTATAATGAGTTTATAAAATTTTAAGTCTTTTGAAATACTACTTTCACAGGTTCCACATACCTTTAAGAAAATTGTGTAGCAAAACAGGTAAGGATTTTTGCATATATATGTGTGTGGTATGTGTATATATGTGTTCACATGTGTGGACACATGGATGTGAGGCTACATGTGTCTGGAGGTCAGAGATTAATGTTAGTTGTCCCCCTTGATAGCTATAATTACTGAGACAGGGTCTCTGGCTGAACCCACAGCCCCCTGTTCTGTTAGTCTAACCAACCAGTTTGCTCTGGGAATCCATCTCTGCCACACTCGTGCTGGGGATGTGAACTCTGGTCCTTACACTTGCACAGCAACAAGTATTTTAATACCTGACCATTGCTCTTGCATAGCAAAAAACTGTTTAATCAAATAAGCTTATATTTCTCCATTTTTCCTTTTAAACATTTCCTCAGGCAATTTCAGTAAGAACTTCTTTTCCTGCAACACAGCAAGTTTAGTGGGTTCTTTACCTTGTCATTAACAACACTGAGCAGTAATGGTTTTGCCATAACTTAAATAAGGAAGACTCCAAACAAGTGCTCTGGCTTTGCACAGGAAAGAGTAAGAAGACGTTACCTGTTTACTGAACGCCATAGCAGCCTTCTCTGACTCAAACATGATAGACCAGTTTTGTCTCTGGTCATCATAAAAGGTGCTGTAGTTATTGGACTGAACCTAGAAAAAGAAAAAGAAAGTGTGGGTAATTCAAGCAGAGCAGTACTATCTCAGCTCACAGAGCAGGACTGACTCAGGGGATGTGGAGAGGTAGTAAGGAACCCTCCCTCCCCAGCCTCCCATTAGTTCACGTTCCCAAAAGGAGCCAGGAGACCTTTCTGAAAGGTTGCTTACTGATGTCCAGGTCTGAACAGAGGATCTTTTTCCTATCAGGAATGTTTAGGGCCATCTTTCCCACAAACCTAAAGGGGCTAGTGACTCCAGTATGAGGGGCTCTTACCATTAGCTCAAAGTTCAGATGAATCGTAGCAACAGTCACTGGCTGCTGCTGACTGATGTAAAGAAGAATCCTATACTGTAGTCAAACACAATGGACAGAAAAAGAAAGCGGATATGAAAGGCAACACAGGGCCATCAGTAAGACTTGAGGCTACTGTTCAGTCTGGGAATACGATTCTTCATTGCCCACTTTAACTCCTCTCATTCTGGCCTCACTCTTTAATCATAATTAACAATAGCTTTATTTTGTTGTCATTTCCATTCATGTGAGGGGTAGCTAAGAGATGGTGCCTGGATGTTTTACAGAAGATACAAGCTAGATTGGGTGGTGCATGCTTGTAATCCCAGCACTAGGGAAGCTGACACAGGAGGACTGCCATGAGTTTGAGTTCAATATGAGCTTCAGAATGAAACTCTGTCTCAAAAAACAAACAAACAAAAAACACCAATCAACCACAACCACCACCAACAACAAAAATCTTTTAAACTTGAGGGAGAGATCACATAAATCATAATGTGTGTGAATTTTCTTTCACATGTATATGTGCCCATGTGGAATCAGCCAGATTGAGAAAAGACCAATGATTACTACATCCTAATAGCTTTCTCTGCCCCTTCCTATCATAATCTCTCCCTGCCCCAGGGAACCACTACTATAACTCGGTCACAGGTCAATTTCACTATAGTTAAATTACTATAAATGATTCTAGATCTTGATTTTTGTCCTACTTTTTAACATAGACTTGAGCCCTGTTAACAATACTTGGCTCTCTATAATGCATTCCTATTATTCTATATGAATACACCACAGCTTATTTTCCAATACTTGGCTCTCTATTATGCATTCCTATTATTCTATATGAATACACCACAGCTTATTTACTCACTCTCCTAGTCGTGGCTATTCAAGTTGTGTCCAGCTGGAAACCATCATGGACAGAGCATCTGTGAACTTTCTCCATGTTTTCTAGAGGACATGGACATGTACCTCCTTCTACCTAATAAACTTCTTTCCAAGTTTCTCATAGTAACAATGCACTGACAATGGATTCTCTCAACTTTTGTTTGTTTGCAAATTTATTTTGTCCTTACTTCTTACTGGTATTTTTCTTGGTATAGGACTACACAGAGGGAGTCAGGATTATTGCAAGAACTACAGCATGTACTTAGAAAGATAATGGGTAAGAAAAAACATGGATGGGCAACCTTGGTGGAACTCTGAAACACAGCTTACTTCAATACTGAAGGGACTTAAGAGATGAGTGAACAGCCACATGGCAGAATGCCCCACTCTCTAGGACCTCTCCGATGGGACAAAACCCCAGGCCCCTTCCCCAACTCCCTCGGCTTTTCTAGCCAGCAAGCAGTAAAAAAATCTATGAAATCTTGAATTTTGCACATAAATGGATGGAATTAGAAAACACTATCCCGAGTGAGGTAACCCAGACCCAAAAATATGAATATGGTATGTACTCACTCATAATTGGATTCTNTATATATATGGAGAAGAGGGGAGAGGAGAACTTGAGGAAATGGGATAGTCAAGATGGAAGAACAGAGATGAGAGCAAGGAGAGCGATATCTTGATTGAGGGAGCCATTATAGGGTTAGTAGAAACCTGGCTCTAGAGAAATTCCCAGGAATTCAAAAGGGTGACTCCACCTATGACTCTGGGCAATAGAGTAGAGGAGGCCTGATATTGACTTGCCCTGTAGTCAGACTAATGATTATCTTAAATATCACCTTAGAGCCTTCATCCAGCAACTGATGGAGGCAGAGGCAGAGACCCACATCAGAGCACTGGACTGAGCTCCCAAAGTCCAGTTGTAGAGTGGGAAGAGTGAGAATATGAGCAAGGAGGTCAAGACCATAATTGGGTTCACCAACTGAAAACAGTTTACCTGAGCTAATGGGAGCTCACCAACTCCAGCTGGACTGGGAAGGAACAAGCATAGATCCAAACTACTTCCTCTGAATGTAGGTTGACAGTTGCATGGCTGGGGCAGACTGAGGGGCCACTGGCAGTGGCACCAGGATTTATCCCTACTGCATGTGCTGGCTTTTTGGGAT
>LOEQ01006561.1:0-21814 GCA_001685075.1 Bramus lutescens | reverse complement strand
CCTTAGGTGGGTGGAGTAGACAGAACAGAATGCTGGGAGAAAGAAAGCAGACTAATGGGCCAGGCAGTGCTTAAATGAATACAATTTGTGTGTTGTTATTTCCGGGTATAAGCTAGCCATGCAAGAGCTGGGCGGGACGAAAAGCAGGCCTGCTCGCCATATCACTACAGAGGCAGGTGGATCTCTGCGTTTGAGGTCGGCCTGGTCTACAAAGTGAGTGCCAGAACAGGATCTGAAGCTACAGAGAGAAACACTCTCTCGAAAAAAAGAAAAAAAGGAAGGAAGGAAGGAAGGAAAGGGGACCATGTCCCAGTCATACTTGCCTTACACATAGGAGTTAAGAGATTCCCTTTTTATAGCAATCCACAGAGGGATTGAGATTAAAAAGAGTACTGTGCTTTACCCTCCTCTCAGATGGTGTAATAATTACGGGGTATGTATGGTAACTTTTTGAACTGTGTGGCACCTTCATAGTTTTGAGGTTAGAGACCATAAAGCAGGTCAAAATTGCCAGCTGCTACTAACATTTTTTTTTTTGAGTCAGTGTCTCTTGTGGCCAGGCTGGCCTTGAATTAATTACTTATGTAGCTGAGGGACTTTGAACTTTTGGTCCTCCTGCTTCTGCCTCTGGAATCTCAGGCTCAGAGGCATGCATGTTGCCACATCCAGTGTTTTCCTTCATACATAAACATAAACTGTAATTTTCTCTTTCTCCTTCCTCCTACCTTCATTCTGCTACTAGGTTCCCAGGCCATTTCTGAAATTTGTTGTGTGTTCTTACAGCTTTAAACCAGAATCTTCTGTTGTTTTGTGCTGATCTTCTATGGCACCTGAGGCAGAGGGTAATGATTGGGGTGGGGTATGATCCGGCCTCTGCTCCCCTTGCAGGTCCTCCCTCGCCTTCCCTCTTCTCTACACAGATGTCTCACACATTTCAGTGCCTCATCCCTCGTATGTTACCGAGACTGGCAGTTATCCTGAGGAAGTGTGTGTGAGTGTGCATGTGTTGCAATAAATGCATGCACATATCTCTGGTTTCCAAAGTGTTTCTTGGTGTTAGAGTTGAAATTTGGAATATTGTTTTGTTGACTATGGAGGGAAGCACACACACATAGTAGGAACAGATATATCAAACATGTATCCTTTCAGTCCCCCCAAAAATATCACTTTATCTATAAAATCATAACACTCAAAGTGAATAGATAACTTTTTTTTTGAGACAAAGTTTTACTTGGTAGACCAGGTTGACCTTGAATTTATCATGTAGTCCAAGCTGATAAGGACCTCATAATCCTGTCTCCCTAGCTTTGTGGTTTAATTTCAGCAACATTATTGGTGATTCTGATCCAAGTAGTCTTTGGACTGCACTTTGAGAACCACCTGAATCAGAAAGAAAGCATTTATTATTTACTATGTGTATTATTAGAGTAGCTGTTGCTTTCATATATACATTTACACTTGATTTTTATAATGTTGTGATGTTATTATTCCAATTTTATGTGTTCATATTGTTCTCACAGAGTTTTAATAACTTGTTCTGAGTTCCAGTGATGGCAGAGCTGTACACCAGTCAGCAGCTCAACTTCAGAAGCAGTAAAGGCTCTTGCTGTCTCAACTTTGGCAAAATGCCTCTCAGAGGAGCTGACTATAAATAAAAGAGTAAACTGGAAAGTGCTAGGTGATCTAAGTATGTTTGATAAGTAAATGCTAAAGACCCTGAAAGGTCAGAACAGCTAAAACATATCAGCTGTTACTCCAAGTGCATTTAGAAGACAAGTGTGTGTTTGCTTTATTGAAACTGCTGTTCACTTCGGAACTTTTAAACTGAATAGACACTAAAGATAAATTATTCCATCCCTTGACTAAGGGACCTATGACCAGAAAGGTCATTGCCTAATGTATAAGAAAAATAATCAAAGCTAGAACTAAAATTTCTAATTGTAATTACCATAAAGGCTTGGGTGGCCTTGAACTCATGGTGCCTGGGAATTTTGTAGAGAAGAGTGAGTCTGTGGGTGGGCATGGTTTTCTAGCTGTTACTGTGTGATGGGGATGCTGTAACATGTGGCAGCTTGTAATGAAGGATTTCCAGCTCAAAATGTCAGTGATCCTGAGACTGAGAAGTGTTTTACACAAAATAATTCTGTGTGACGATGTTGGAACTAACATCCAAGCTTGTGGACTCAATAGTGTATGTTGTCCATTGTCTTTAAAGCTGGAAATTAAAGACAAACTACCTAGCAGTCACTGATGTTGTGGGGGGTGTTAGCTAAGATCTGTCTTAGTAAAACACATCCACATGAAGAGGAGTCAGGTATAAATCAGTATGCCAGTTGAGGGGAAGATAGTTCCTTCCTATTGCAACCTTGAATAAGCAAATTACAGCTTGAGAAGCAGCAGACACCTGCAGTAGAGATACTAGTTTAACCTGGGCTGCTGGTTCTTTGACCAACATCATCACCATCAAATAGCATGATTCAGATCCTGGTGGAACTTCTGCATTTGTCTTGGCTGGAAGAGTTCACTTATGCTTCTGGAATGGAGCAATACATATCTTGACATGTCTCCACAGGCATTGGAGCAGTTATTAAAAAGTCCTATGTTTACAGAAAGGTCCATACTGTGACTTCTAAGGTTTTTCCAGAGGGTCCTTTTTGCTTGAAACCAGGTGTCTTTCCTTAGCATGTCAAAAGTAAGTTTGCAGAAGAGGTTTGAAATGTTTGTGGTTGGTAAGAAGGAACTTTGAAGAATTGCCTCCAGTCAACCATTTGTACCTTCTCTCACACTGTTCTCTCGGCATGTTGTCAGAAATTAGCGCAGATTGAAAAGGTCGTGAAAACAGTTTAAGGTTTGTTGCTACCTAGCCCCAGTTAGGTTACTGGAAAAGGTATGATGTTTTACAGATGTATAGTGGTCTTAGAGGTAGACCCTGAAAGATGGGGAGGACGTGTTGCCCAAGAGATTGGAAGGGTAGCCTTCTGATGCTGAAGAAATGATTGTCTGGAGCCCAGGAGTGATGTAAGCACAAAGGTGGGAACAGAGCTGTTGATGGTGAAATCCAGAGACAGCCAGAAGATCTTCTAACTTACAGAGAATGGGCTAGTTGTGCAGTTTCTATCTAGCAAAGGGGCCTCATCTTTCTAGTAAGCATTGAACAGGCCAGTGAGGCTCTCTGTGCCTTGGTTCCTCCATCCTGAAAAGATACTATGTTTGATTTTCAGAAAGGATTTTTTTTTATGTGCATTGGTGTTTTGCCTGCATGTATGTCTGTGTAAGGGATGATCTTTGTGTTACAGACAGTTGTGAGCCTCCGGTGGGTGCTCGGAATTGAACCAGGTCCTCTGGAAGAGCAGTCAGTTGTCTTAACCTCTGAGACACCTCTCCAGCCCCCAGAAAGGATTTTTTTTTAACATTTATACAGGTTCTATGCAATTATTTATTTAGTAAATGTACTGAGTACATTTAAATTGATCTAATCTGACAGTTCTCTCATTTCCTCTATTGTATGTTTATGTGTTCCCTGTCAAGGTATAGGACCCTGGGTTCAGTTCCACCACTACAAAAAATAATGAATAGTCCTACCTGCAAAGTCCCTTTCCTCGATTTAACATGGGTCCGAAGTAAGGCTAACGAACTTGCTTTTGGTACTTCTACATCAGCTACAGTTTGCTACTTCTTAAGATAAAGCTATTGAATAGTTTTGAAGCATATCAGATACTATATAACATGTCAGATTCATTAATGTAATAAAGAAGAAATTAAGTATACTCTTAAGGAAGCCAGGTGTGGTGGCACACGTCTTTAATATTAGCACACAGGAGCCAGACACAGGTTGATCTCTGAGTTCAAGGCCAGCCAGAGTTGTGTGGTGAGATCATCTCAAAAAAAAAAACCCAATTTATTTATGAAGATTTTTATTATAATTTATTACTGTATTCAGGGTGTTAAAATATAGGCAATCCAAAGGTAAATAAGTTACAGTCCAGTAGTAAGAGTACTAAAAGCATTCTGTCCTACTAGATACAAGTGGGAATGTAGAATGAGGCTTTGACTGTGGGTAGGTTTCCACTAATAATATACTGTCTTGTTTTTACGGTTAAGAAAAATGAACCTCTAAAGTACAAAACAGTTTTCATAGTAAACTAATTACCAAGTCTCATGTTTAAACTAGTTTTGTTTTTTTTCCTCTCCTATGTTTTGTTGCTTATGTGGTAGTTGTACCATCCACTCATGTTTGTCCAGAATGGTGGTGTGGGGACTGGACAGGAGCATTTTAAACACTGTTTGACATTGCCATGATTTCACTCATGTAATTCTTCATGCAGTCAGTCCCCAGCATCTGTCTTGCCCCAATAAGTTTCCTACCTGGCTTGTTCAGTCTGAACACCTTAATACTAGAGCTATATGGGCTGATGACGTTTATGACATGAGAAGGTGACCTTCAGCTAATTACCAGAAATGGTATTTTTTGTCTCTTTCAGATAGAATCAGATCACAGGTTTGCTGTCCATAGACAGAATTAGATTTGGAGACAAGGAAAGTCGAATTACTGTTCTTGCTGAATAGATATTCCTAACCAAGAGCCTCCATCCAGGTAGAAGAGCCACTAATTGATAGTTACTGTTTTATGATTTTAAAAACCTGTCAATCTGTGCAGCATTTCTTGTTTGCCTAGATTACTGGCCACTTTTATAAAGAAAAACTCTTGAGTCTAATTGTTTAAAGTGGTTTTCTCCTTTATGTGTCTGGTGGTTGATTACTTTTGATGCACCCTGAAAGTCTAACATATAAGTAATGCAGCCACATGAATTCTACTGTTGCCTGAATGTGAACAGTGGCATAGCCTGGTTTCCTTCCCAGAAAAGTGCTTTCAGGGATCCCACAGATGACCTGAAGTAATGCTTTCTGTGACACATGGTGAAGAAAGAGAAAATAACATAGTGATAGTGATCACTGAAAGTCTGCAAAAAGAAAAATCACTAAATTAATCCTTAACCCATTCTGGCGTCTCTGTCAGCCCAACCAACTGTGGAGAGAAGCAGGTGAGGATTTATAGGTGACCCTTGGCCTTGTTTTTATTATCAGCCAGCAAAAAGAGTGAACCTTGTTTCTCTTGCGGTTTTCTTAATGTTTGCAACAGGATCTCACAGTATAGCTCTGACATTCACTATGTGACCAGGTTAGCCTCCAATTTACAAAGATCTGCATCCCAAGTGCTGGGATTAAAGGCATGAGTCACCAGGACCGGCTCACTGGGGAATTTTTTAAAATATGAAAAGCTAAGAGAGAAATTGTGTGTGTGTGTGTGAGAGAGAGAGAGAGAGAGAGAGAGAGAGATATTGAGGAACTTTTTGAAGTATGAAAAGCTAAGAGAGAAAAGAGAGATTTTCATAAAACCATCAAGAGAATTTAAACTTTAGCCATTGGAAAGTTTCCCTAAAGTCTGTCCTCAAAGGTCATCTGTCGAAGAGTAGATCAATCTTTACTACAAGGAGATTTTGAAGGGCACTTGAAACAGTCAGTCCAATAGGATATATGCTAGTCCTTACAGGTCATCAGAAGGTATTATTTGCACAGCTAAACTGGTTACTTGATCATGTGAACATAGTCCATAAACATGAATTCTTATTTATTGTGGTTTAATGTGTTTGGCCTTGAGTTTCTCATCTTTTTTTTTTTTTTGCCAAAAGCAGGAAAGTTGAGTGTCTGTTTTATGTTTTACCAGTCTAAAAGGAAACATAAATCATTTTATGAATAAAAGCCTTCTTTATTTTCCTTAACATGGAAGTCAGAAAAGGCCCAGGCAGTTTCCAGAAAAACTGCCCATTCTTCTTAATAAATAACATGTAAGCCTGAAGAAATGATAGAGAATAAGGAGCAAAGAGAAAGTTGAGTTTTAGCATGTAATTACCATATGCTCATAGTGTCCAAACAGAAACCCACTGAATCAATGCTTTCTGGCAGATATTTAAAGTTCCGCCTCTTCCTCATCATTGCCCTCCCTCAGGTTCCACTAATTGCTTTATAATGGAGAACTTGATTCCATAAAATGTATACCAATTGCTTTGTGGACCTTGAGCCCAGTTCTTAGAAATAGGTGGTAAGGGTGGACCTAAATTACAGAAAACAATTCTTAGAGAGCAAGCTGCTGTGGAGTTTGGGAAACATGACATGAATAAGTCAAACAGCCAGCCAGCCCGGATTGCATAAGGTCAGACCACTCAGATTGTGAACTAAGGCAGGCAGCCTTGTGTGCCTCTAGGTTCTGACTTACTCTTCTTCTGTCAGTATCCATTTTCGTTCTAGAATAAACCGAGCTTGGATCAACTTTAAACTATCAGAGGAAAACTAACAAATACCATTTTGCTGCCTATGATTAGAATTTCTGTTCTAGAGGGAATGAATGGGTTAAGTGTGTTTGGTTTTGTTTTTTGTTATTGTTATCGTTGTTTTGGGGTTTTTGTTGGTTTTTGTTTGGTTGGTTTTTTTGTGTATACAATCAGTTATCCAGACATATGGCATATTGCTGAAAAGCTAAGTTGGCAGAAAAAAAAACAGACTGGCATTTACATATTATGATTTAAAATTTAAGGGAACTGGAGAGGTGGCTTAGTGGTTAAGAGCACTGGTTGCTCTTGCAGAGGGCCCAAGTTCAATTCCCAGCACCCACACAGTGGCTCACAGCCACTTTATGTCCTGTTCCAGGGGATCTGATGCCCTCTTCTGACCTCCACAGGGACCATGCACACATGTGAACATACATACATGAACATACATTCAGGGCAAAACATTCATACAGTAAAAGTAAATAGATACAGAATTTTTAAAAAATAAATAAAACAGAACGTTTGTTTTTGCCGTGCTGTGCTAGGCAAGAGCTCTATCACTGAGCTATTAACTCCAGCCCTTATATATTGTGTTCCCATAAATAAGAATTTCTATGTTCTTCCTGATATATATATATATAATTATATGTATAATATAAATTATATATATATATAATTTTGGTTTGACATAGACCTGTGGGATTTTTCCTAATCTCACCCAGTCACTGTTAGGGTCAAATTCAGAGCCCTCACACATGCAAAGCAAATTCTGTGTCCCTGAGCTACAGCAATCAGAAGAAGCTTAGCGAATACAATGGTGCACCAGATTGGAGTTTCAGCTACACTGTTTATATGATGATTTCCTCCCTGTCCAGACCCCACTGGGCAAGCCTTGCAGAAGGTTCCCATTACAGAAGTCTATTGTGTACTACAAGAAAAACAAGCTGGTTCTCTTCCTGTTCTCTTCCCCAGTGTAGATGAATGTGGACCACAGCCTACACACATGGCACTGTAGGGCAGGTGCACAGTTTAGAGCTTTTCTTGAGCTTTGAACGCTTGAATTCCTAGGGCACTGATCTGTCTGAAGGGTTTCTGATAATGTGTACCATTACACACATTTCTCTAATTGGTACATAGGGCTTGAATAAAAGAAAACCTCCAGGTCCTCATATATTATTACTGAAAACAGTGTTATCAGAGTTCAAAGAAATAAGGGCATAGGGCTCAAGTAGTTTGTGGTGCTGTGCTCTGCTCTTTAAAGAGACCACATCGTGAGGTATGCCTGCTCAGCTTCCCTTTCCACTCTTCAGTCTAAAGAAAGATTGGTTTGACTCATTTCTTTATATCCCCGTGCCTGTCCATGACCTGGATTCCTGTTGATAACAAGGAATGAAGTTATCTTTTATGCTTTTCTAATCTTATCATTTTCCAGCCTTGCACTGAAAGAAAATAGAATTTATAACTTCTGTTTGCATGTCTGTACTAGTCATTCTGACTCATCTTTTATTTTATTTTATTTACTTTTGGTTTTTCGAGATAGGGTTTCTCTATAGTTTTGGAGCCTGTCCTGGAATTAGCTCTTCTAAACCAGACTAGCCTAGAACTCACAGAAAGCAGCATGCCTTTGCCTCCCGCTGGGATTAAAGGCCTGCACCGCCACCACCTGGCCATAATTTCCTTTTTTAAAGGAAAACTGCTAACTGCTGACCAATTTTGTCTCATCATTGGCATTTGTGGGCTCACTATTTTATATGTTGTTATTTGGTATTTATTATAAAATTTTCATGAGCAAAACTGCTGCTCAACATCTTAATACCATAACAGTGGTGTTAGATTGTCAACTCTATAATGATAATGTAGAGTCTAGAATGACAGTTACTGAAGTTGAAAATGGAACTTTGGTTATGCCTGTGTGATAGAATTATGTAAGCCTACTGTCATAGAGTCATGGGGTAGTGATTGAGGCAAAGGTGGCTTCAAAACTTGTGTTCTTGAGTTAGACATGTAGTTTCCTGGCTGTAAATTTCATAGTTGAGCTGCATCTCTTCTCCACATCTTAGGATGTCATGCTACCCTGTTTATTCATTCCTTCATGGTGCTAATTATAATTACACCATGAAATTATTCTGTTCACTTCTCTCTTTATCAAGCACTTCCCTTTATCTGCTGTTGAACTACTAGTACTTAGAGTTTGGCCCCTGATAGGAGCTTGAGTCATCAGACGCATACTCAGACTCAAGATCCTGGATACCTAATTGGAATTTCTTTTTCCTTTTTTGAGAGGTAGCCCAGGCTTACCTCAGACTCTGACTATTTCTCCCTCAACCTCCTGATGCTGAGATTACAGGCCTGCACCACCATGCCCTGCTCCTATTTTGAATTTCTTCTACATCCTGGAGTTGAGGAACACACAGAAAGAGATTTCAGGAGCTAGACAAGGTGGCTCAGAGGATAAGCAAACTTGCTGTTCTCTCATAAGGCCTAGGATCTATTCCCAGTACCCACATGGTAGCTCATACCTATCTGTAATTCCAGTTCCGAGGAGTCCAACACCCTCTTGTGGCTTCCTCTTGCACTGCACACAAGTGATACATATTCATACATGCACACAAAACACTCATACAAATAAAAGTAAATGCAAATTAGAAAAAAGATAGGTTTTTACAGTCGGTGGTGATGCATACCTTTAATCCCAGCACTCAGGAAGCAGAGGAAGACAGATCTCAGAGTTCAGGGCCAGGCTGATCTACATAGTAAGCTCCAGGACATCATTCAGGGCTACACAGACAGGCTAAACCCTGTCTTAAAAAAAAAAAAAAGACAGGTTTTAGGAACATATCTCCCTCTGCACATTGTGTCTGCACATTGTGTCCCAACTTCCCAGTCCCTTGCCCACACAGCAGCTGTGGGAATTACTGTGCCTTATCTCATGTTGACTTCTGCAGTAAAGCATTAACGTGGTGCAAAGATACAAGGCTGAATATGTAGTGTCTAAACTTAATATAGACCATCCAATTTATACCTTGTTTTTCGTGTTCTTAACTCTGATGTCCTGGTGGAACTAAAATTGTGTCTGACGGCTGGGCACATTCCTTGCCTGAGGCCACAGCAGACCTTTCTCCAGAGCTCAAAACTGATTGTCCTCTAAATGGAATCCAAATATCCTGGTTAAACACAGGCCATCCCAATTAGGAGAATTATCTGAGGTTGTGGCTTTTTATCTACTCATGTTTATGATTAGAAAGCCTTAGAGCAGTTACATTTTGTTAATGGCTCCCACTTATAAATTATTTCAAATTATCTATTTCCTGCACTCTGAAGAGGCTTTTTTCCTCTACCTTATATTTAAATTGAACACACATTAAACCTGTTTCTACAGAAGAAGGAATGGGTGTGTTAAGCCTTCAGTACAAGCCCTTTGTCCTTCGTCTCAAAGGTGATCCCTAGTAGTCCAAGTTACTTCTGTATCTCAGAAGGCATTTGTTCACTGGGCAAAGTTCTATATAGACAAAGAAAATATGTCCTTAATATATAATTGTTTTTCTTAAAAGATTTTTCTGCTGTCATCTTTTTCTGGAAAACTGGATACTTCCGAACATATGGGGATGAACCATATGGGGATGACCCACATGGACAGCAACAGTACCATGCCACCTCATCATCACCCAACCACCTCAGCCTCACACTCCCACGGTGGAGAAGGCATGATGATGGTAAGTGTCCTTGCCCACACACTTGGATAGTAGAAACATGGGATTTTAGCACTGGGGGGTTATCAAAGAGGGAAACCAAAGCAGATCCTCCCCCTGCAAGTGAAGTGATCTGCCTGTATTCATGTGGCAACATACCAAGTGACACCAGAACCAAGACTTTCTAGAATTATTTCTTTCATCGTTTCTTTTGAAATTCACCCTTCCCTAAAATTAAGTCCTGGTGTTTGTGTTTTATATAGAAAAGAGAAAAGGACATGAGATGGGGGCAAGGTATGGGGACTCTCAGGGCTCATAATAGTAAAGCTTCCCACTACTTCAAGTATTTCTTCTTGTCTAGATGTGTTACTGCAAGCCTCTTTGCCCAAGGTTCTCATTAGGGTCTTCAATCTTCTCTGACTGACTTGTTTTGGTTTTCTGGCAGGCTATGACCTTCCACTTTTACTTTAAGAATATGGAACTCTTGTTCTCTGGTTTGGTAATCAACACACCTGGAGGTGAGTAACCATTGGGTCATCTTTGAAGATAACGATCACATGGGAGATGGTGATATAGATTTGGAAATCAGCAGCTCTTTCTGTCCTATTACCAGATCAGTGTGGTTGTGCTACATAGCCATCATGGTTCCTACTCCCTAGTCAGAAGATGGAATACATACTATTGTTTTTGATCCTCCAGCAGGCTTCCTTAAATTAATATGTATGTTTTGGAGCACTAAAAAATAATTAAAATGCCAGATAAAGATCTTCTACAATCCTTTTCTTGTTTGCTAAGTTGTTATTGGTCCTAGGCCTAAGACTAGAAGCATATCAAATACTACAGTGTAACCCTAGGTTAAAAACTGTTAGTCTTGGCAGGTATAGTAGTGAATACCTTTAATCTCAGCACTTGAAAGGCAGGAGGATGTTTTAGAGTTCAAGGCCAGCCTACTCTACATAGAGAATTCAAGGATAGCCAGACTACATAGACACTGCCTCAAAAAAGTATTGACCTCACAACTGCCTGTTTACAGATAAATAAGCTTCATATAGTGAATCGCACGGTTAGTACCAAGCTTATTTGATTTTGGAGAAGGTGGCAGAAGAATTTAGTTCAAGTAGTATGTTAAATTTAAATTAGTCATAGAAATACATTCATCTGGGGCTGGAGAGGTGGCTCAGAGGTTAAGAGCACTGACTGCTCTTCTAGAGGTCCTGAGTTCAAGTCCCATCAACCACATGTAATGAGATCTGGTGCCCTCTACTGGCCTATAGGGATATATGTAGGCAGAATACTGTATACATAATAAGTAAATAAATCTTTGAAAAAAAAAGAAATAAACTTATCAATTCTTCACTATATGTGTGTGTGTGTGTGTGTATCTTAAAATGCCTATTCAAAATATAGGAGTAGCACTTTTTAAAACAGGCTGTTTTAGCTGGCTGTGGCAGTCAGTACACACCTGTAGTCCCAGTGCTCAGGAGGCAGAGACAGGAGAATCTCCAGAATATCAAGATCAACCTGGGCCACACAACAAAACCCTGTTAAACAACAAAACAACAGCTGGCTATTCCTTTTTTCAGAATTCTAGATAATGTTTTTGGATATAATCAGAAAGTAAATATGTTCTTGAGCAGAGACGGTGATTTTTTGATAACATCTTATCTCTTCTGAGTGGGTAAAGAGGCAACCATCCAATTATTCACAAACTAAGACTAATACTTTTTCCATTTTGTTTGTTTTGAGATAGTTACTTGTCATGTAGCTCAGGCTGATTGTACTCATCATCCTGAGCACAGGCAGGTGCCACTGTACCCAGCAGCACGCTGGCACTGTACCATTACCTCCTCCTCTCCTTCCTTCCTTAGAGATGGCTGGAGCTTTCGTAGCAGTGTTTTTACTAGCAATGTTTTATGAAGGACTCAAGATAGCCAGAGAAGGTCTGCTGCGTAAGTCTCAAGTCAGCATTCGCTACAATTCCATGCCTGTCCCAGGACCAAACGGAACCATCCTTATGGAGACACACAAAACTGTTGGGTAAGATGGAACAGATCCAAATGAAAGTTCTAGGGAGCTGTCTTAATACTGTAACAAAGCACATATTTTTTTTCTTCCTGAGTTAATGATTCCATGTAACTTTAGAAGTTCCCACTTCTGGGTTATTGGACTCGCAGTCTGCAAAGGCACATACATGTTGTTCTAAGTTGCAAGTGTTTGCCACTTTGGGAGAAGTTGTAAGGAATCCAATTTTTTAAATCTTTGCTAAGTAGTAGCAATCATTTTAAGAATGTATAGTCAAGATATAAAAAGAATGGCAGAATGCAATTGATTCCTTTCTGTCGAAAGTTAAATCTAGTCAAGCATGATGTAATCCCAGCACTCTGAAAGCTGGAGGATCAGAATTCAAGGCCATTCTTGGCTACATAGTGAACTTGAGACCAGCTTGAGGAAAATTGAAAGTTCTGTCTTGCCAAACACACACACGCATGCACACTGAGTTTACAGGATAGCTGTGGTGCAGTCCAGTGGAAGGCTGTGCTAACAGCTACAGCTAGCTGTTCTCTTGACCTGCAGACTCCCAAGTCTGACTTTCCTGTCTCTGTTTACTCCCCAGGCAGCAGATGCTGAGCTTCCCCCACCTCCTGCAGACAGTGCTGCACATTATCCAGGTGGTCATCAGCTACTTCCTCATGCTCATCTTCATGACCTACAATGGGTACCTATGCATCGCTGTAGCAGCAGGGGCTGGGACAGGATACTTTCTCTTCAGCTGGAAGAAGGCAGTGGTAGTGGACATCACAGAGCATTGCCATTAACATCAGACTCCACATTTGGCCTTATGGATTGCTGTAGGAAGCATCTTGGGACTGAAAAATATGATTCCCTGTCCAATCATCCCTTCTCTCTCCTGTCTCTGTGCACACACACTTACTGAATAGAGTCTTAGTTGACTGTCTCTGAGTAGTAGTTCTTCTAATAAGATGAAATTGACATTTCTCTTGAGAAGTCATCTGTGGGATGTCTTCTCCCTCATAATCCTGAGCCTTGTCTAATCCAGGTAGCTTCCTAATTAATGACTTGGTTATCTGCTTTTTGTTTTGGGGGGTTTGTGTATTTTTGTTTTAAACAGATAATATGTGGGTGGAATTCTGGGTCAGTGATAGAAAAGGATTTTAACTTCAAACGGGATTGATGGTAATTAGGGACATCTCCCCAACTTGGGACTTCAGTTTCATACTAGAAAATAATCTCATCTTAACTCAGTGAGTGGGAACACATAGTGCCTTTCTCTAGGTGTGATGTGTTACACCAAAATACTAGTAGAGTGTGGAGAGTGGTTAGGGACTACAGGCATCGAGTTTGTGGAGTATGTATGTATTCTTGCTCTCTCATCAACTTGTGTTTCCATGTAACACTTTGATTAGTAGTGAACTTACCAATCAAAACAAAAACAGAACAATCAATTTGAGACTATAGAAATAGACTGTTAAATAAAACCATTGGCATTTTTCTTTGACTCAGACATTGGTTTATCCCAAATGAACAAAGCAAAAGTTTGTAATTTTTTTCCTATTATTGTGTGTTTCCCTCGAAACAAATGATTTTCAAACTTTAGAATGTTTCAGAGTCACCCAGAGGGCTTCTTGTTAAGATGATACTTGGTGGACCTCAACCCTAGTGCTACCAAATTTGGCATTTCTAAGTTTCTAGGTGATGTTTCTGCTGACAATCTAGAGGATTACCCTGAGTTGGCATTAAAATAGCAAAATTGTACCTGGAAGGGACAGAGGGTGGGGCTACCTGGTATCCAGCATGAGAATCTGAACTACTGGTTGGTAGGTGGTATGTCTTAGGCATGTGTCACACCTAAATGCTGCTAATACTCATTCCACAAACTTTTATTTAGCTCCAGTTATGCTTAATGTATGCTCACAACACACTTGTGTGGACTATAGCCAGAGTGCACACATGTATACAAAGTCTCTAGTCCTTTATGTGTGCTCACAACACACTTGAATAGATCTCAGTGGCCAAAAGCCCTTTTCTCAATAAATCCCACTGGATGTTCTGTCAATCATTAGTCTGCAGGCTTGTTCCCAAACTACCTCTTTAAGTGACTCTTCCTATGCTAGTCTCTTATAACCTGCCCTCTTTGGTGCTAGATCCAGTTGTGCCTCGGAGCAGAAGAAACAAACCTGCTATCTTGTTGGCCCAGTATTGTGATTCTTAAGTTTGTACTTTCTCTCTATGGGTGCCAATTAAACAGTGGAGAACAAGGAATATATACTTTGGTAGCTTTGAACCAAGAAAGGGTTATAAGCCTACTGGATGAAGGCTAAAAAAAATCTAAGAAATTAACTTTAGAGCTTTGCTTTTCTCTTAGTTCAATCTTGCACAGTCAATGACAGGTACTGACAGAGCCCAACTTTACAGTGCAAATAGCCTGTTGTTATCTCAGAGGACAAGGAATAATAAACTGAGGGGAATACAGAAACCACACTTAGTGGTGACCCTGGTGCTTTCTAGAGATCTCCAGATGAGCTGCCATAAAACACCTTCCAGGGGCTGAGATGCAGCTCAGATATGGATCACTTCTCTAGCATACGTGAGGTTAAACATAGCCTTTATTTAACCCCAAAAATCCTAAAAATAAAGCATACACTATGAGAAACAGGACCTTATCATTGAGGTGAGAAGAGCCAAGGCCAGTTAGGACAAGGTGCTATGAGTCTGAAACCAAGAGAAACCTCACTTTGACATGGTTCTTCAGGGGAGATTCAGGTTAGAAGCAGTCTACTACAAAACCTGCACTTGAGATCCCAGACTAGGTTCTAGAGGGTGTGGTTAGTACAAGAGGTAAAGCTTAAATCCTATGCTCTTGAACTTTAACGCCCAGCTCCTATGTGTCTGGTTTTCTTTAGCCCCTGCCTACTTTTCCCTTTCCGTCTTTATCCCAGGCAGCTTAGTTTTTAAAGTCTGTTTCCTGATGCAGTAGACATTCAATGCTGTGGTTATAATTATCATACCAATTACAAGTTGGTATTTACAAACCAGGTAGAGGTCTTAAGTTTGCTTCAAGAAGCAGTCGCCCCATTAGAATTTCTATAAAGCTAGGTAAAGGATTACCTTTCTCCAGAGTTACAGATCCAAAATGGAAGAACACTCAACACCCCATTGCCCACATGTGAACCTCCTCAGCAATCCATCAGAGTTTCACTACTATGGTAGGGTTGTCCCAAACCCTCTTTCAGACTGTGGGCCTAGGTTCCTTACTAGAATCAGGAAAGTGAGGCATTTAATCTTTAGCCTGCCCTTCCCAGCCACTTGCGAAGAGCCATCTCAATGACAAGTCTGCTCTACATTTCAGGTTGACTGTTTCAGAGACTGTGAGCTCCCAAAGAGCAGGATTGGTGAAATGGGATGGCTTAAGTGTTGTGTGCAAGAGAACAAATAAACATCTTGATTTTGTGAGTCCATGCATATCTGTCTACACAAAATAGTTCCCAAATAAGCCGCTCTTCAGTTTGGGGGTGTAGGGGAACACAGGGCGATTTTCCTTTTGGGCAAGAATTTTATTAAGAGTTATTAACAGCATGAAAATACAGACAGCAACATGACAAGGTCTGAGAGTTCAGGCCTCAGCTCCAGTCAGGCTATCTCTAATTCTTCGTAGCAGGGAGAAGGGGGGAATTCCAAAGGAATGCACCACTCTGGAAATAGGAGAAGTGAGGAGGAGGGACACATACAGGTAGCAGATGTGCCCCCACCAGAAGACCTCTAATGGCCTTGGGCCTAACAACCTGGTCTGTAAGTCTCCTAGGGAAATAAAGTGGAATCCTAGCCCCTGGGTATTGTGTTTACAGATGCTCCACAGTGTGTCTGTCTCTGTAGCAGCAGGGATCTCTCAGAACCAGACATGAAGATGGAGATAGAGAGGGCTGCAGATGGGCATAACTTTAGCAGTGAGATGGACTGTTGCAAAAACAAATGGCTATGGGTACAATTCAATGGTTGAATGCTTGACTAGTGGTGCCTTTCTAAGTAAGGCTCTGGGTTCGATCCCTAGCATGCCTCATGTGCGCACTCACATACACAAAGGAGTAATAGCACCTTTTAAGTTAAAAGCAATATGGATAAGGTACCCCATACAAGACAGGCACATCCAAGCCATATTATGCTTTTACTATCTATTGATTATTCTGTCCCTGAAGACACAGGAAATGAAAGGGCGCTCTTCTGAGTAAGGTTGGTATCATTACAAGCACCTGACTAACCTCCTGGGTACTGGTAATCTGGAAATGAACAGATCCTAAGGAATACAGAATTGAAATATATAAGTAGTTGTGCCCAAAAAAGATTAGCAATTGCAGTAAGTCCTAGTCTATTGATAAATAATTGTCTCATTCTGTTAAATAAGATAACATGGAAAATTTTGGAAAGCTGAAAATAGAAACTTCTCTCCCTGCACACTGCTTTCAGACAAGAACACTAAGAAAGCAGTATAGTAAAGGCCATTTAGAAGCATGGGCTTGGAAAGCAGACTGCCCAGGGTTCAAATCTCCTACCTACCACATAGATGAGCTCTGGTTCCCTCACAGGAATTAAGGGTGTCTGCATGAGTCACTCAGCACTGTCTTACACAGACCTCTGCATGCCAGCTATTAGTACAAAAGGCAAGACATGCAGAAACATAAAAACAACTGTGGGAAATCCTACTGGAGAGTTGCAGTCGAGAGGAGAGGGACTGACTGAAGCAGGCAGATGCTTTTTCTCCTTGCCCTTCTATAAGGCCTTTGCAGGCTGCAATAACATGAGTCCCCAATCTATAGCCTGTATCTTGGGTTTTATTGTTTTTTAAAACAGTAAGATAACAGGACTTAGGGGTCAACAATAAAACTGGAATAAAGGTTTTGTAAAAAGTTTGGAGCAGGAAGAGGAAGCTGCTACACAATTCCCTTTTATCTCTACCTTACCATTTATATCACTCAGGAACTATCCAAAAGCCTGGGTAAAGCCCAGCTAATGAGTCTCTTTGAAACTTGATTCCAGATGTTCTGGCTTCCAGAGCCAGTATTTCTGTCCCTAAATTTTATGGTAAAATGGGGCATGGTGCAAAAGTATCCAGAGTTTAGATGGGTTCTTGCTGCACAGATTCTCAGAAGTGTCCCAAAGGAAGGAGAATTAGAGTGGCTCGTGCTGTATTTGGAAATGTCTGTTTCCCTCGCTGTATAAAGTCTTTCTGTAAATGGATCTGACTCTTCGTTTTTTTGTTTGTTTGTTCATTAGAATCCAATCTCCATGAGGGTAGGAGTCATTGTCTTGGTTTGGTTTGTTTTAGACATACTGAGACAAGATTTTACTCTGTTGCCCAGACTAGCCTCCAACTCATGAGACTCCTACCTCAGCCTTCCAAGTGCTAGGTTATAGCCAAGAACACGCTCATCTGGAATCTCTGTTGCTTGCAGGATGGTCAGCAGTCACCAAATACTGAATAACTGCGGGTTAGGGGTCCTTTTATAAAGACAAGGAGGATGACATCACCTCTGGTGGCATTTACCTCTCAACTGGGAACTTCATTGCTACTACTTTTAGGGATGTCTCGCATTTTTCCAAAAATATATTTAATTTTAAAAACAAAAATCAGGTAAGCTTTCCACAGTTCAACTTTCCAGAAACAAGCCAGAATTTGGCTTCTAGCTTATCAGAAAGGTTGAACAGCAGTAATTTCATGCAGACATTATTTCTCTCTGCAGGAGACAGAAAACATTCTCCTTGGTTGGACACACTTAATTCTTGAAATCTGTTCTGTATTTCTGACATTTTATTTCATTCCAGAGGTGGCATGCAGGAGAATTCATCTCTAAAACTCGAAGTTTCCAAACTGAGATGTGCGGTTGTTAGGCTTAGGTTGGGGTTTATAACCAATTCGATCATTGATCATTTGTTCCCGGCTTTTGGGGTCATTGCTAAGCCCAGCAGCCCCTTCTCCATCACTGGTTCCTACACCTTCCACATCTTCCTTCTGTTTCTTGCGTGTCTGAAAGTATAAAAATGAAAAGAAAAAGAAAAACATTCTTTCAATTAGCAAATGCTTAGCTAGCACTTACCATGTACTGGGTACTGGGTAAGAGGCAGAGTTAGGGGCTAATAAGCAATAAACTGATATCCCCAGTTTAGGATAAAGAAGGATACAGGCGTGCAATCTTATGACATGTAACCCTACCTTCCAGGATATCACTGTCTAGAAGGCAATGAGTATGGAGACTATTAATTATATACATACAAAGTTCAGGGTTATAATGAAGTCCACAATTTCAAAGAGACACAAAGAAAGGGTGGCAAGGAATTTTGGGTACAAAACAAAAGCCCAGCATGAACCTACAGTTGGAGACAGTGGAGATGAGGCAACAAAAGGTTTTTCAAGTAAACTATGTTTAATGAGAACAAGTGAAAAACAAGATGACTAGTAGTCACCAAAAAAAAAACCCATAGCCTTGTTGGACATGGTGGCACACGCCTTTAATCCCAGCACTCTGGAGACAGAGCTCTGTGAGTTCAAGGCCAGCTCACAGAGTCTATGGTTACACAGAGAAACCCTGTCTCAAAAGAGGAAAAAAAATAAACCTACAGCCTGACCGGCTCCACACAGCTATGGTATCACAAAAAAAGATGATGCTACCTGGGGTAGGTCATTTTGTAAATTAATTATTTGTTTATTGGTGATGCTAGGAATTGAACCCAAAGGCCTCATGGGTGGTAGACAAGCAATCTATCACCAAACTCTATCTCAGCCCTTGTTTTGGTTTTGGTTTGAATTTTTTTGGAAAATTTCCTTTCTATTCTTGGTAACAATACTGCAACTAAACAAGGAATAAGTCTAATGCAATGGAAAGAAGATCTGTAACAGACAGGTGACCTTGGTGTAAGTCCAGCTGGCACCACACTGCATCAAATGTCGCTACACTTGTCTCAACTTTTGGCTGAGGATCCCCTAACAAGAAGGATTTCCTGCTTCTGCTGCAGAAACCTCCCTGGTATGAATGTTACTTCCTCAAATGTGGACTGTCCCTAAGTAACCTATAGCTTTCCTGACAACTCTCATTCCTAAGAATGGAAGCCCTTGCCAGACAGTGGTGGCACGCCTTTAAACCTAGCAGTTGGGAGGCAGAGGCAGGCAATCTCTGAGTTCGAGGTCAGCCTGGTCTATGACAGCTAGGACTGTTACACAGAGAAACCCATCTTGAAAAACCAAAAAAAAAAAATTAAAAAGAATGGAAGCCCTTCTCTTCTGTGTTTAGAACTCTGTTGCGGGACTATTACAAGTTCAAAGTTAGCCTGGCCTATATGGGTGAAACCTTATCACAAAACCAAACAAAAGAATTATGCTACATCTACATTTCTACCACAACTGCCTGAGTTTCCTTCACTAAAACTGCTTACTTACTTCATGGGTCTATGATTTGACTGGTTTCCAAAGCCATGATAGTGCTCACCACCACTGTAATTATTTATACCATTGCCAAATCCCCTTCATTGTAGCCACCATATATTCAGCCACTACAATATATCTATCTGCCTTAGGTTCCACAGCCTGATCCTGTTTACAAATCAATACAGCCACCACCGCCTTCATCACTATAGCTTCATCTTCTACAAAAGTTGCCATCACAACCAAAGTTACTTACAGCACTTCCAAAATTTTCTTCACAACCTAAGAAAGTCACCAGATCCACCCCCACCCCTGGCCTCCTTGTTTTTCAGTGGATAACATCTTCAAAAGGGGCCTTTTCCATGTCCGAATGATGCCAATGGGTAACAATTCAGAAATAACAACTTCTGAATCAACAGTATATATAATTGGCCCAAGGTTACAAGGACAAACCCTCTCTATTCCACTGTTTTCACAACTCCTTCCAAACTTGCCATTCAGTAAGTCTCTTAAAGTCTATGCTTCTGAATATTATTATTACTATCACCAATAAAAATCTTCACTACTGATGTGCACAAGGCATCCTCTCCAAAAAGGGCTCTTTGGTTCCATTCTATGCCTATCAACCTTGTGTGGATGAGCAAACAATCATCTACCCATGAACATTTTGTTTGGGGCTTTCTCGAGACTAGACAATCTATGAGTATGCCTCACAATGTTCACTCTCATCTGTACCTTCAATACAGTCAACCAATCAAGGCTTTGGTTCCTGTGCCTCACAGCCCGATTAACGGCTGCATTCAGGCTACAGGAGATGGCTGACTTTATATGACCATTTGGAGACAGGACTCAACCTTTCCAATTGAAGTTGAATGTGAAATACAGAGGAAGACTTAGGCTTCGTTCTTTCACAAAAGTGGTCCTACTCTGAGTCACAAGTGACTACAGATTCCCAGAGCCACCACTCCTGACTATAAAGATGGCATTAGATGTTAACTCTACCTAAAAAATGACAGATGCTCTATCTACGGTGCTTTAGCCCAATTCAGCTGCTCTGACTCAAATTATAATGGTAATTCTACCTCCTACTCGTGAACTGTGATCCCTTAAATCCCAGCATCAATATATTACGGTCAGTCAAATAAAGGATGATCCCTTCTCTGAAATGCTTGAAACCCAAAGTATTTGAGGTTCAATTTTTTTTCCAGATTGGCTACAGAAATTGAGCATCCCTAAGCTAAAAATTCAGAATCTAAAATGCCCTCAAATATAATAAAATTTCCTGTGGTTACTTCTAAATAACAATGTAAGGAACGTGGCCAGTAAGATGGCTGCACAAGCCTTACAATCTGAGTTCAAAACCCAGAACCCATGATATTTTTTTAATTAATAAATAAACAATAAAACTGGATGTGGTGGTGGATAGTTGTAATCATAGCACTCCTAACAGCAAGCTAAGAAGCAGAGACGCCTAGAAGTTTGTAGGCAAGCTACCCTGAAGTATACAACAGAAACAGGAAGAGACCCTGCATCTACGAGGTTGAAGTAGAGAACAATCTCCAGAAAGTTGTCCTCTGAGCTCCACATATTCACTGTAGAAGATAAACAGCCTCACTTACCCACATCATATACATAATAATAATAAATAAAGTTTTGTGTGTATTGAACTTCCTGTTATTCTCTAGTCAACACTGCAAAGAAGTGACATTAAGAGGCCAGCCCCCAAATAGCTTCATGGAAACTACTCTAAGAAGCAAAGGAATCTCTGAGAATGCTCAAGGAGGACAAAGTCATTTTAAAAGTCTCATGTTGTGAACAACTACACTGTTCCAAAGGTGTAAACAACCTAGTAAAAATGAAATACCAAGGGTAGAGGCAGAAATATGACTATGCAGTTAAGAAAGAGTTCTTGCTGCTCTTACAAAGGACCCAGGTTCAGCCCCCAGCACCTACAACCATCTGTAACTCTAGTTTTCAGGGGATCTGATGCCCTCTTCTGGCCTCCATAGACACTGCATGCACATGGTGAGGGCACATGTAGTCAGAAACCTGCATAAAGGTTTTTTTTTTTTTTAAACAGAAAGACCAGAGCCGGGTGTGGTGAGGCACACCTTTAATCCCAGTACTCAGGAGGCTGAGGCAGGGGATTTCTGTGAGTTCAAGGCCAGCCTAGCCTACAAAGTGAATTCCAGGTCAGGCAGGGCTACAGGGCTAAACAGAGAAACCCTATCTTGAGACACACACACAAAGGAAGGAAGAAAAAAAAAAGAGCCAGGCATAGGAAGGAGTCCACAATGACGTCAGTACTTGAAATGTAGGGGCAGAAGAGGTTGTAACAGCCTGGATTGCTGCGGGAGCTCCTTCCGCTC
>LOEQ01006560.1:73863-102422 GCA_001685075.1 Bramus lutescens | reverse complement strand
CTCTTAAGCCCATTTGAGCCATAACATCTGTTAGACCCTTTATTTCTCTGTTAAGTTTTTGTTTGGCAGACTTGTCCATTGGTGAGAGAGGAGTGTTGAAGTCTCCCAATTAATAGTGTGTGGGGTTTGATGTGTGATTTAAGCTTTAGTAATGTTTCTCTTAGAAATGTGGTTGCCCGTATATTTGGGGCATAAATGTTCATTCTAGAAACTTCATCTTGATAGATTTTTCCCATGATGAATATGAAATGTCCTACTTCATCTCTTTTGATTAATTTTAGTTAGAAATATATTTTGTTAGATATTAGGATAATTTTACCATATTGTTTCTTAGGTCCATTTGATTGGAAAATCTTTTCTCAGCCATTTACTCTGAGGTAATATCTATTTTTGAAGTTGAGGTATATTTCCTGTATGGAGCATAAAGAAGGATCCCTGCATTTGTGCTTTCTTTATTGCCTCTATTTCAATTTTTAAATCTTGAATGATATCCTTTACCTGTTTGATTGTTTCCCCCCCCCCTTGGCTTTCTTTAAGGGACTTACTGATTTCTTCCAATTTTTTCTTTGTCTTTTCTTATATTTCTATAAGACAATTTCTCTTTTCCTCTTTAAGGACCTATATCTTCATAGAGCTATTTTTAAAATTGTTTTCTTCTGCTTCATCTATGTTGGGATGTTCCAGTCTTGATGTTGTGGTGCCATATTGCTTTTTATGTTGGTGAATGTATTCTTACTACCATCTGCCCATCTTTTCATTCAACTGGTGCAGGCAGTGATTGTGTTTCTAGGGAACTGCTGCTTTTGCGGGGTATGTTTGGCCAGAGAGAGGGTAATCAATGATTTGGGGTAACTGACTGGGTCTTATAGGTTAGTGTCCAATGGATGGGGGTGGTGGTGGAGCAACCTTCCAGCACTACTGTTACCTGCTAGCTGACTTATGGGGCTGAGATGGGAAGGGGAAGGGCACAGAATGGGGCTTAGGCCCTAAGATTCTTGATAGTTTCGCTGGGATACCTGTCACTCATCTCTTCTTTCAACTGTTGCGGCAGGTGCTTGTGTCTAGGGGCTGCTGAACTTACAGGGAAAGTTTGTCCAGAGGGAAACGGAAAGGTTCCTCCTGTTATATTGTTACAATGTTTTCTTCCCCTTATTTCTTCTGAAATGTTTTTTTTGTGTGTGTGTGTCTTTTGGGTATGGTTTACCTTTTCTTCACACTGTAGTTTCACTCCTAGTGTCTTCTGGAGAACTAGATTGGTGAACAGAACTGTTTCCATTCACTTTTCCCATGAAGCATTTTTATTTTTCTGTCCATTATGAAGGATAGTTGTGCTGGGTATAGTAGTTTGTGTTGCCATCTATGGTCTTTCACAGCTTATAGAACACCCATCCAGACTTCTTATCTTTCAGCCTCTCCTTTGACACTTGGGTGTTATCATACAGGGCCTGTCTTTCTATATAACTTGTTGCTTTTCCTTTGTAACATTTAAAATCCTTTCTTTGTTCTGTATATTTCATGCTTGATTCTTAAGTGTTGTGGAAAGGTGTTTTTTCTTGTTGTATTATGTTTTTTATGGTTCTGCCTATTCAGTGCTTGATATACCTTTGTAACCTTATAGGCATTGTTTTCATTAGATTAGTGAGATTTTCTCATATGATTTTATTTTCTGTTCTAACCTTGGTTTCTTCCTCCTCTATACTTACTATTTGTAGATTTGATATTTTATAATATTCCAGATTTTCTGGATGTTTTGTGCTTGATTTATTTTTCTTATTTTAGATTTTGCATTTTCTTTAACTGGACTTTCTATTTCTCTTTCTTCTCTATTATTTCAAAGATCTAGAATTCTGTCTTTCATGTCTTTTAATCTGTTGATGAGGCTTTCCTCTGAGGCTTTTGTTTAACATAATGAATTTTTCATTTCCAATGTTACTTCAGTTTGGTTTTCTTTTAGTAATTCTATTTCTTTGTTAATTCTATCTACTTTTATGTCTTGGCTTGTTCTCATTATTTCATTCAACTATATGTTTGCTCTTTCAATATCTTAATTAAAACTTTTATTCATGTAACCTTTAAGGTCTTTGAACATATTCATAATTGCTATTAGGCTAGGTTTGTTCTTCAGCTAATTTGTTTTACTTGTGGCCTATTTCAACAGGGTTTCTTGCTTCTAGAGAAGGCACGTTGTCCTGTTTGTTCATGTTTTTGTAACAGGACTTACTATCTGGGTTTATTAAGTTTGTGGTGTTTCTTGGTATAGCTATCAGGTCTTGCCTTTGTTGGTTATGTACTTGGTTCTTTGGTTGCTCATGCTACAATCTGACATGTTATAGAATAGAGACTTATGCTTGGTTTTCAGTCTTGGTATCACTCTGGGTTTTAGGATTTATGCTCTGACTAGTCCAAGATCTGAAGTTCCTGTTGGAGCTCTCGCTTCATCTCAAAGCAGCCCCAGATCAGAACAGTAGCTGTGGTGGGTAAAAGGGTAGAAAATAAGGAAAGGGACAACTCTGGAATTCTTTTAAACAGAATGTGGGATCCAGTTCCATGAATGGTGACAGATGCTGAATGATGACATAGCTGGCTTTTGTCATGAATTGTAGTAATTTTGAATGAGATGAATGTGGGCTACAAGGAAGGGATGAGGCTTGCAGACAGCTGAGGCCTAAGAGTACTCTGGATATCGCAAAATGAAGGATGGGCAAGTGTATTGGGTAGCCTACCTGTCTTCCACCAAGTATGTCAGCTGTAGGACTCCTGATGGATAGTGGTTCTGTGAGTTAGTGGGGAGTCACAAAGGAACAGAGAGGAAAAACTCAAGGGGAAGTATGGAAGAACCAGGGGAATCCTGGGTCTACACTATAAACAGATAGTTCACTGAAAGAATATGTTAAATTAAAAAAAAATCATGAGCAAAAGATCCAGAAAATCTAGCCAATGGTGGGGGCACATAGGTTTATTCACAGAACTTGGAAAGCAGAGCCAGTTAGAGCTCTATGTTGGAGGCTAACCTGGTCTACAGAGTGAGTTCCAGGATAGCCAGGACTACACAGAGAAACTCTCTCTCAAATCTCAAACAAACAAACAAACAAACAGACAAACAAACAAACCCATAAAAGTCCAGGAAATCTGGGAAAGATCAACTCTAAAAAGAAGTGCAGAGGTAGAAGAAACTCAGGTTACAGGCATACAAAATAGAAATCCCAAGGGACTGGAAGTGGGTTGGGAGGAGAGCTTTCACTAGGTTTCAAATCTACTCATTGAACTAATAACAATCCAAGTAATACTTTTTAATTGTTTGTATGATGAACTGACCAAAAGTAGGACAAGAATGTTGAATTTTAATAATAATCTGACAGAATATTGCCAACTTTTGAGAACTTTCTTAACCTTGACATTTGTTAAAAGCCAAAATTTGCAACAAGAGGCCCTAGATTTTGAGTTTCTGTGGACTTTGTAAAGGAAATTATGTTACAGCTATAGGAAAATACAACCCATTCATTCTTTTTGTATAACATAAGAACAACACCTCAGTTATATATGGTACAAATATATCTACATGAATATGTTGATATGTAATGAGTTTCTTCTGTTGGTATTGCCTCCATCTTCTTGAGTCACATGGCTTTATCATCTTGTGATAGTGTCATAAAGGATGCTTTATTGAGGACATTAACAAAAAATGTTATAGTAGTAGAACCATTTTATTCTGAATCAATAGTGTGATTTTTTCCCCAACATGTGAATTTATGTGATTAATTTGCTTTGAAAAATTATGTAAGATAGAGTATTATAAAATGGCATTAATTATTTAAATGATTTTTGGGAGAAACTTGTATCCTTTAATAATTGACAGAATTATTTTTAGTATATTCTTTTAACAGTAAGGCAATATCCTTTATTTTTCCCACACATGCGGTGACTAAGAATAAAGAAGTTCCAAAAAAGACAGACAGAATTCATGATCTTCAGTTAGCATATACAAAGAATTCCATTATTATATGCAAATCATGCATCCCTCTAGAGTTTGAACTTCTTTGCTTTAAACAAATATTCTTGGCTACCATTTTGTGTACCTTGATAATTTGCTTGGCAAAGATGCATGGATTATTCTGCATAGATTTGTTTCTGTCCACCCTCAGCTTTATTTATTATACATTTCAGACTAGCAAGGTGCTAACTTTTTAGCCCTTGTTGAACTCTCTAGTACAACAACAAAAGGCTTTACACTTTGTATTTCTCTTTGAATGTCTCTAAATCTGTTTGATGATAAGGTCTTTATTTTCATATCTGTTACTCCTATGCTTATGAGAGATTCTCATTTTAGTTTTCAGCTAGTCTCTCTCTCTCTCTCTCTCTCTCTCTCTCTCTCTCTCTCTATTTCTCACCTTAGGCTATTGGAGGCCTTTAAGTCAGGAAGTGTAGATCTTAAAAGGTCTCTGAAGGCTATGGTGTTGAATAAGCTGTTAAGCAAGAGAATTGGGAGTCCTTTGTCATTCTGAGAAACAGCATTGATTGATGTGAGCTGGGCTCAGTATTGGTTTTAGATAAACAAGACAAAGGCAAAGATTGAGAGTAACTGTTGAGGCTAAGGTTTAGAAAAGGTGGTTTCAGGAAAAAAATGTCAACAAAATAACAAGGAACTTTGTTATTTCTCTATTGACTTTCCCTTCAGCTGAGTTCATGTTAAAAAAGATGTGAACAGAGCCACTTCCTACACCAGCAGGTCATGTTCTTCACAGATGGGGGTTCCATTCACTTCCCCCTTTCTGTGGAAGGAAGGAAGCTTAACCTCACATCTTGCAGGGTGATAGCTATTGTAGTGGGATGTACAAAAATATAAAAAACAAAATAAAACAAAAGCTATGAACACTGCAAAATTCAATATCCCTAAGTGTGGAAGACTAACTTATCTCCACAGAAGTCCAGAGAAAAGGTATTGGAATAACAGAAAATATTGCTTTTATCGATACAGAAGGTGTTGCTCTGTAGTTCATAGAGAGAGACTTTTGCTATTATAAAAGCAAACAAAAACATTTGGTATAATTAGATCTATGCTAGTATAATTGGTGGTTTTCTAAAACCTTTATTTTGAGAAGATACATGGAAGAGTGATATCTCAAGATCATATGGCATTTTATAGAGGTATAGTTTGTACATGTCAATAAAACGATCAAATTCTTTTTCAAAAGTTAAGGTTTAAAAGTGATCAAGTGAAGGAAATATATTAACCTCTTCCAAGCAGCAAGATCTCATTTGGACTAGCAAGTATAATTGAAGACCAGCAACCTACTGCCATTCTCCCAAACCCAATCACATCTTGCACAAACCACAAAGGTTGGTTGAATAAAGAGGTTAGCATTTCCATCTTGCAGTCTTTACATCTGTGATTGCTCTATGGTCCTCTATAATATCCCCATATTAAGGCATCAAATTTAGCTTAAGTCTTTTCTAGGTTGACCCAATTTGTGTCTTATTAGTCTTCATGGAGCATAAGCTCCCTAAAGCCACATATAAGGGAGTTAGTGCAAAGTACAAGGATTCCGCTTGTTGTAAAGTATACCCACCATGATTCTACATCCTGACACAGGGGAACTAATCAAAACAGATATAGATGGGGTGAGGAGTACACAGGCAGAGATGAAGTGGGTAGAGGGAAGGCTAGAAAGGTTATAAATTCTGTATTCATAATTGAGATTGTCAATTTTGAAAAATTTAGTAAGGATGATTATCAAGAAGGAAAGGCTGGAGACAATTAGACCAGACTAGAAGTATATGCATTCAAGTGAAATTTCTTTTTTTTCCTAGAAAAATATCAGCCTTGACATTTCAAATAATTAGATAAGGCTTAAGTTGTCAAGAATTATATATAATCCCTTTTACTAAAAGTTGCATATCAAGGTAGATGTGGTCTAGAAAAATAATCTCAAGAATTTCTGTCATACAGAGAATAATCTTCTGTCCCACATACTAAGACTAGAAATTAAGAAAGCGAATAGGAAGCTTCATAACTGTATTGAAACTAAGTAGCATAATACTAGAAAATACAGGAATCAAAGATGTTTTAAACAGATACAAATATATATTAAATTTCAAGAAAACATATTCAATTTTGGAAGGTATAACTAAAACAGTTATAAGAAGAAAAATTATAGCTCTAAATGTGCAACTTTGAAAATAAAAGAATCTGAAAAGAGTAACCATAATATCTGTTTGAAAATTTAGCAAACAATGGAAAACTAGTCCAAACTATACAGAGAAGATAAAGAAATTAGTAGAGACAAAAGAAAATCTTAGAGAAATAAGGGAAACTATAAGACAATACTTTCATAGTAATAAAACTCATCCAGTCAACCAAGAGCAAAACAAAATAAAAGGGAAAGCACAGAAGTTATCAATATCACAAATAGACCTGAAACTTTGTACAGATGCCATAGCTGACAAAGGTCAATAAGGGGGTACTACAGTCAATTTTATATAAAATATGGCAATTTACGTGAAATGAACCAATTATACAAGAAACTCAAGTCACCACAATATCTAGTGCTGAAGTTGTAATTTGAATAATCTTATAACTACTAAAGGAATCAAATTCACATTTAAAAAATTTTCCCTATCAAAATTTCATTCCCATTTTGTTTCCCTGGAGATAATTAAAAACAGAAAGAATTAATACTTAATATATGCAATGTAATCTAGTCAAAGGAGATGTAGGTCCATTTTCAAATTCATTTTATAAAGGAAGTGTTAACCCAACATCAAAACCAGACAAAATAATAAAAGAGTAAAAATGTAGAAATATCATAAATACAGAGATTGCTCATTCCTTAAAGAAAACACAATAATACACATAATTCTGAATCCTTATGTTTTTTCCTTTATGTGACTTTTTTACTCTATTACTTTTTAATATTCATTTTATTATCTTTGCTCCTTTAATCTATGACTGTCTGTACTCTTTTTTCTCTCTCCAAAGCCTGCGTACATTTTCAAACACACTGTGTCTCATTTAGACATCCTTTATGTCTGAATCTGCATTATAGTGTATCTGAAATCCTTTTCTAACAAGGAGCATTTTAAAATAGTAAGGAGTGTGTTTGTGGCGACTCTTGATGCTGACTCCACCTCTCTCAGCATTTTAACATGGTGGAGGTCATTCACTGCCAGCTCTGGGACCAACAGGTAGGAGCCATGCTCACGACTTCAACCCTCAGAAGCAGCTGGCCCATGCCACCTCCAAGTAACTTGCAGCACATTGCCCATAAACCCCATTCAAGTGCTTGGCCTCCTGAAAGAGCCAGAGTTGTTCATGCTGGCAGCTAGAAACTGTCTCTCAAAGAATCTGTGCAGTTTTTATTGCTAATGCTGAGTCAGGGAGCCTTCCCTTAAAGGAGCCAAGCCTCTGCTCGCCACCAGCAAACAGAGCCATTCTGTGAAAAAAAAAAATGCCGTTGCCAAGAAGCTTTGCTTGACTCCCATTTTTGTGGGTCACGAAACCCTCTTTTTTCTTCTTAAGCTTTTGTAGGTCTTATATGGATCCATGGCTCACATTGGGCACCATTATGTAAATAGAGATTGCTAGTTCATTTCCTGGCTGCCCAGACCCAAATAATCACACAGAAACTATATTAATTACAGCACTGTTTAGTCTATTAGCTCAGACTTCTTATTTACCAAACTTTACCTCTTAAATTAACCCATTTCTATTTATCTATGTATCGCCATGAGGCTGTGGCCTATTGGTAAGTTATTGGTGGCCTCTTTCTCTTTCAGCAGCCACATGGTTTCTCTTTGACTCTGCCTGGTCTCTCTCTTTATATCTCTCTGTTCAGATTTCTCACCTGGCTTTACTATGACAAGCCATTGGCTGAAACAGCCAGTTTATCTATCTATCTATCTATCTATCTATCTATCTATCTATCTATCTATCTACCAATAAAATCACCACATATACAGAAGGATATCCCACATCACATAAATGTAGGTATAAAAACTCCTAAAACATTTTAGCAAATGGAATTTAGTAAAGTACAAAAATAATTTCATGACATGATCAAGTGGAGTTTATTCTTAAGGTGAAAGCTGATTTAATACTTGATAATTAACTCCTATTGCTCAATATGTTAAAACATTAAAGAAAAATTATGTGACCCTATTAATTAATGAAGAAAATAGTTGAATATGTCCAATACTCATTTATGATAAAATTCTCCATAACTTATACATGAGAATTTGCTCAAGTTGATAAATGATGTCTACAAAAATATACAAGTAATAATAAAGTGTTGTTTTCTTCCAATATCAGAAATAATGAAGAATGTCTTTACTCACCACTGAAGTCAGTGTATTGCTGGAATGTGTAATCAGTACAATAAAGCAAAGAAAACCAGTAAATTGTACATAGTTTAAAAAGGAATAAATATAACTGCTTGTACATACTACAGTCTGTGAACAAAATTTAAGTTATCATAAATAGTTTCAATAATACTAAGGAAATTCAATAATATTTGTATATAGATGATAATATTTACAGTTTTTAAATTTAATAGCTATAAAATATTAATTACTTTGCATAAATTAAATAGATGTAAAGTTCTTAATGATGAAAACTGTGTAACACAAATGGAAATGATCAAAGATCAAAATGGAGAGCTATGCCATGCTTGCTCCTGATAACCATGTTCCCATCAGACATAGATAGCACCCCCCTTTCAAGTTGATATGTAGGCCTTATGAAATTCCTACCAAATTTCTATCAGTCACAGTAGTAAAAACCGTGATAGAAGGATATTGGTGTGAAAATAAATTTCCACAGGGGACTCAGAAACAGACCCAGAAAAGTGAGCATGACAAATTCTGAACAAAGTTTCAGTGAAATTTAACAGAAGAAAGATTAACATTTAAAAACAGTGTCAGAGTAATTATACATCAATAAAATGACCTTAAACTTAGGCTCACATACAAAAGTACCCCAAATTAATTGCAAACAGGAAAGATGTAAAATTATAGAAGAACTGGGAAACTTTCAGCAGACACAAGCTAAGAGATCTTATAAATTATGCCAAAAATGAAGTAATGATTACCAAAGTGAATAACACCAAAATTAAAAATACTCTGCCCTTTGAAACCATGTTTGATTCAAAGAATGTAAACCATATTTGTAGTATTCTCAATCAGTGGATTGAGAACCAGTTTTTAATATTTGTTAAGAGCTGTCAAAGCTCAACAGTAAAATGTATATGAATTAATAAAGTAATTAGACCACTATTTTAAAAGACAACCAAAGAAAATAATTTGATCAGTCATGGAGAGACATTTACTAAAGAATAGATGTAAGAAGGGAACACAGAAGGATATTTAGATGGAAGCATGATGGTACTTCTATCTGAGAAACTTCTTTTTATATTTAGCTATGACTCCAAAGGCATTAGACACAGATAATTAATGAAATCAATCATAAGTGATTCCTTCCATATTTGTACACTCATGGTATATGTTTCCTGAGGAATTCCAGTATAATTTAACATTTAAAGGGATGGAAGTCGTTAAAATGATTTTTATCTTATGGAATACTATATCCCAACATGGCATTATATATTATATGAATANAGAGAGAGAGAGAGAGAGAGAGAGAGAGAGAGGATTTTGGGCTTTGCAAAGCAAGACTAAGCAGCATCGGTTGTTTTCAGGATGAGTGTAACATCATGAAGTGCTTTATGTGAATTGTATGGCTGTTCAAAAGTAACAATATAGAACTATCTTGACTTTTCTAAGTCTAGGCCCTGGCTTCCTTTTATTCTAGGAGATCAAGAAGGAAATAGTAATAATATTGGAATGTCCTTTTGAAAGCTTAGTAATAGTTAAATCAAGGGGAATGAAGAGCTTGCCTGTGTACACTTGGGTCTGTTTTTCAGGAATATTTACTTCCCCACAACTCACAGCCCTCATTCACCCTGAACTCACACCTACATGAGTTCTCATGTATCCAGCTTCAAAAGAATCATTATCAGTTATCTATTTAAAATTACTTTAAGCCAGCAATAGTAGCACACACCTTTAATTCTAGTGCTCCAGAGGGAAGCAAAGGAAGGTAGTAGATCTCTGTGAGTTCAAGGGCAGCCTGGTTTATAAAACCAGTTACATGGCAGCCAAGGCTGTAAGTAAATGAAACCCTATTTCAAAACAAAACAAAGAAACAAAAATTAATTGCATTTATTTTTTAAATGTATGTGTGTGCATGTGAGTGATGCATCCATGTCATGACTGCATATAAAGGTCCTATATGGGTCTGAAGCATCAAAGTCAAGCTGAGAAATAAATGTTTTTACCAGTGAAGCCATAGTGACAGCTTTCACTCATTCATTCATTAAAGTATAATGCATCTTTCCCTCACCTCCTCTCTCCTACTTGTATCCCTCACACTTGCTCCCAAATTTATGGTCTCCTTTTCTTTAAACATAGTTGCACCATCCACATATATGGTACACATATATAATACTTGTTACATATAAAATAATAAATATACAAATATAACCTGATGATCCCATTTCTTTATGGTCATTATCTTTCTCACATATCACATATTCAAAAAAGCGTATCTTTTAATTAGATTAGCTATATTTTAAGAATTGAATTGTAGAAGTTTACATATGTTATGAATATGGCTTGGTGGCCAGATATAAATATCTTTGCCTCTATGTAAACGAAACAATACTGTGTGTAATACTTTGTATTTGGTTATTCAGTGTATATGTTTTAAGATTTACCCAGGAATATCATATAACCATAACTTACTCGTTTATTTCTTTATCACTGAATGACATATTAGGTTAAATGCTCCACAGCTTGTTTACTAAATCAGATCTTCAAGGACATGTGATGTGAGTTGTTTTGGGTTTTGACTTTCAGTTTAATTACTTTGAGTATTTGCATGTGAAGGTCTTATGAGAATATTCTTACATTTCTAATCAATGAACACTTAGAAATCAAGGACTATTTTTAAATGCCACATGTGCACTTTATCTTTTAGAAATGTCAATTTCTGAAAGGTTGGGTATTTATTGATTGATTTCAGATAAGGGGATAATTTTGTTACATACCACTGTATATTTGCTAAACATGAGCATTCCTAAATAAATCTTGAGCTCACATCTTCATACCAGTGCTGTGCTGTCATCAATGCTGATACTACACAGAGACTTTTCAAATGAGAAAAGCCCTCTTTCTAAGTCTGTTGGACTATGCTATTGTTTTGCGCTCCAGTCTGTAGCACGTATCATTTACTGTATTTTAGCAAAGTGTAATGTGGTTCCAGCTCTACTGAGGTTATATTGGCTCTAGACAAATAAGAGTAGCAAGTAAAACCTTAGTGATACAGCATTGTCTGATGCAAAATAGACTTGTTACCATTTATTCTGATCAACTTACCTGCAGTCCACTAAAATCACTTCTTAGTTTCCTTTGACATTTTTTGGATCTTTGGGGCATTTATTTAACATTGTCAAATGTTGATTGAGACAACTATACTGGCTAATCCCTATAGCAAAATGATAGAAAGAGAAAAATAAATTTTGAAATCTTCAATTAGAAATAAATGAATAAAATGCCCTTATTTATAGATGAGAGATGATACAGTTCTCTTTGTTGCATGTCTTAAGAACCCACAAAACTACTCCAAGAGCCAGTAAATGAGTTTCATTCAATAGTAAGAAACAAGAATAATGAATGAAAAGACTGAATAAGACAATGAAAAATAAACAAATTGTACACAAGAATAAGATTCTGTAAACTGCCTCTGTACGATTTGGTACAGGGTATTTGGGAGGGATTCAATGACTGCTAAAACTTTCTTCTTTTGTGCTTTCTTTATGTTCATGTCACTTCAGGACCCTTGAGAGAAAGACACATACATACTCCACATTAAACAAGTTAGATATGCTTAGTTCTCCGCCATCCACTTGCCAGAAACTTCCCAGATTGCAAATTTGAAGTCTTCCATTGCTTTCCTCTGAAGCCTTCCTGTTCTTCTGCTTGTGTCTTTGTCCCTCCCTCAGCTCCCCCACATAGGGGTAGCAACTAACTCCATTGCTTTCTGGAAAGTTCTGAATACATAGATTCTCTTTGCTCTGGTTGGGTTATTACATTCACTTCCATGCTATAAATTATGCTCTATGTACTTGCAGGAAACAACACATATATATGTCACCAAAACAGCACCATATTTTCATTATCCATTCATTAGTTGAAGAAAATGTACATGTTTACTAGGTCCTAATTATCATTAACAGAGAAGCAATGAATGCATATGTGTAAGTATCTCTGTAGTAGGATATAAAATTGTTAGAGGATTTGCCAAAGTCATATGGCAGTTCAACATTTAACTTTCTACATTTACTCCATACTAATATTCAGAATGGTTGCAATAATTTACAACACAAAAATAGTGAATGAACATTCCCCTCATCTTAACTAGCATTTTCTGTCAGTATTTTTCTATCTCGGGAATCTGGATGTTTTCTCTTAGTGCATGTTTTCTTTCTTTGATTTTTTTTTTTGGCCAGGTCATAGTGCCTGGGTCGTTGAATGCAAGAGCAAACAAGTGATTCTTTTTTTTTCCCTGTCAGTTCATTTCTAAGGCAAGGATAGAGAATGTTTTGGTGGCTTAATGAGGACAGATAAAAGCATTGAGACAAATTCTAGAAACAAGATCATTATAATAAATACTTGAAAATTTTTAAATAAAATTTCAAAATATTATCTACAAAGATCTTAAAATTTGCCATAGATGGAAAAGTCAAGCATATTATTTCCTGAGCTGTGATGAGAACTTGTTCTCCTACTCCATATCTCTCTGGGGATTGTCTTTAGCTTGTTTATTTTAGTGTCATTTTCATAATTTTAAGCCCTCCCAATTCCATAATGATACCTGCATGTTGTACGTTTGCCAATCAACCTCCCCAACTGTTACTCTAGGTCTGCCTTCACTCTTTTGAGAGCATTCAGAGCTACAATGTCTGGAGCAAGGGATAAGCACCATCCTGCTTTAGACTCTGCTACTTGGCCTTTTCTTAACCTCAGTCAACTCTCCCTGTGACTCAGCTGTGTGTGTGAAGCCAAGGCCATGATGTGCACNGCCTGGGTCGTTGAATGCAAGAGCAAACAAGTGATTCTTTTTTTTTCCCTGTCAGTTCATTTCTAAGGCAAGGATAGAGAATGTTTTGGTGGCTTAATGAGGACAGATAAAAGCATTGAGACAAATTCTAGAAACAAGATCATTATAATAAATACTTGAAAATTTTTAAATAAAATTTCAAAATATTATCTACAAAGATCTTAAAATTTGCCATAGATGGAAAAGTCAAGCATATTATTTCCTGAGCTGTGATGAGAACTTGTTCTCCTACTCCATATCTCTCTGGGGATTGTCTTTAGCTTGTTTATTTTAGTGTCATTTTCATAATTTTAAGCCCTCCCAATTCCATAATGATACCTGCATGTTGTACGTTTGCCAATCAACCTCCCCAACTGTTACTCTAGGTCTGCCTTCACTCTTTTGAGAGCATTCAGAGCTACAATGTCTGGAGCAAGGGATAAGCACCATCCTGCTTTAGACTCTGCTACTTGGCCTTTTCTTAACCTCAGTCAACTCTCCCTGTGACTCAGCTGTGTGTGTGAAGCCAAGGCCATGATGTGCACAAAGTATCTCCTGCTTCTTCTGGTCTCCCACAGAAGCTTGACACTCCATACACCAAGCAGCTCCGTCTCAGTTGGTTTGTGTGACGTTACATGAAGAAGGGAAGTAGCTAAAGGTCTACAAGAGATTCTTCCCACAGGTACCTTCCCACCTTCTAATACCCAGGTAGACTAAGAGCGTGGACTCCATCTAGCAGTACAACTGGTCGAGCTCCCTTAATGCAAGTGGCTGCTTGTCTCAGCATGTCTCGTCATTCCACTCTTCTCTTCCAGCGTCAAGATGAAATAGTTAATACAGGAAGGCAGCCTAGATTAGTGTGTAAGTTGCCTTTTGTTTGCATNTTACATGAAGAAGGGAAGTAGCTAAAGGTCTACAAGAGATTCTTCCCACAGGTACCTTCCCACCTTCTAATACCCAGGTAGACTAAGAGCGTGGACTCCATCTAGCAGTACAACTGGTCGAGCTCCCTTAATGCAAGTGGCTGCTTGTCTCAGCATGTCTCGTCATTCCACTCTTCTCTTCCAGCGTCAAGATGAAATAGTTAATACAGGAAGGCAGCCTAGATTAGTGTGTAAGTTGCCTTTTGTTTGCATAAGACAAAATATGGATTGAATCCCAATTCTTCCTATTTACTAATAATATGGCCTTAGGCAAGTTATTTGATTTCTGAAAGCTCCAGTTTTCGCCCTGTAAATAAAGAATGAAGACATCTTGTTGTAAAGATAAAATAAAATAATGAAATAAAGTAAGGGAAGCACTTAGTGTTGTATATGACACACATTGCTGTTTAAATGATATTATTTTATTTAATAAGGATGTACTGAGATTCAACCATAAAATAATGCCATGCTTAGAACGATGGAAGCAGGCAAAATAAAGAAAATACATTTCTGTCTTCTAAGTATTCTTTAGACTAATGAGCAATATAGGCAATAGGGAGGCAAGTCAAAGCAATGTATGGAGGAAAAAGGAATAAGAAAAGCTTATTTCATCAAAAGATAGAAATTCTTACAGAGGTCTGCAACAGGTCAAAATACAGGGCAGAAGCAGCAATGGGGCAGCTATCCCTAATTGATACATCCCAATAGAACTTCTACATCTATAATTCAGGGAACATCATACAAGTGAGGGCAAAAAGATTATAATGCCCAGAAGAAGACAATAACAGCTGCTAGACATTGTTTTCTGTATATAATATGGATGCTGGCATAATACTGTATCACTGTTTACCTAAACAATACCTGCATAATTACAGCAGCAGTTAATATAGAAGTTGACATACCAGAATAAATGAAGGAAATTTCCAAGGTTCACTCCATAGATAAAGAACTATAGCCAGCCAAAGGCCACAGAGAGGGAAAATCATTGTTTTCCAGAGTCAAGCCTCCTGAGATGGCTTTCCAGTCCCAAATGGTCAGGCCTAAACATGCATCTATAGGAGTGGATCTAAATATATTCTCTTTCTCTATGCAACAATAATAATTTTAAAAAGTCATAAATCTGAGAGGGAGTAAAGAAGAACTCAAGAAAAGTTGGAACAGGAAGAAAGGGGTTTAAAATGACATAAATGTAGTACTCATTTATGAAATTCTCAAAACATAAACACATCAAATTAAAAAGAATAACATTAAATGTGAATGATTTAAATAATCAACTCAAAAGGAACAGGTGTCAAAAGTGTGGTGGATAAAAGAAAAATAGCCAACTACATACTGTTCACAGAAAATATAATTAATTCAAAAATAGAAATAAATTGTAGGTTGGTCTGCAGTGGCATGTACCTTTTATTCAGTACTTAGAAGACAGAGGGAGGCAGGCCCTATGTGTTGCAGGCCAGCCTGCTAGTGAGTTTCAGCTCAACCAGGGCTATATGATGAGATCCTGTCTAAAAGAAACAATGACAACCCCATTTGTCTGTAGTTTAAGAATGCAGGGGGATGCCTTACAATCAGTGATCACAAATAAGATAAAATTGGCTATGCTGATATTGGAGAAAGGCATGCTTGAGATGAAGAATAAAAAATAATACCTCACATGTTTTTATGCTGAGATATTCTTGTTATTGTGAGAGTTGGGGCACAAACAGTAAAGGGAATGTATTAGTTTAAATGAGATATGTTTTCATGCACAGTTGTTTAAAGATTGTTTAATATTCTTATGTGAATTCTTAATCTTTAAGTTATCTAGGTATTAAGTATTATAGGTCAATAGTCATTCATGTTTGTTATATTTTCAGTCAGATTAATTAGGTTCTTTAGATATATAGAGATTATATTCTGCATAGATAGGTAACCTTCAAACACTTCAAAGACCTGTAAAACATGGCATTTAAATAATTTAGGATTCTGTTGATGTGAGGTATAATTGCTCCTGGCAGCACAGATATTTTCCTGAGTGAGTGTTAAGCACCAAAGGTACTACACTTGGAGTTTGTCTTCTCCTTGACACAACTGTCCTTTGGGCAAGAAACTGCCCATGCCTTGACCACTGACAAAGTACATGATGTCCGAACTGGAAAAGCAGGACACACACAAAATAGACTGTCAAATCTTAACAAGACAGGGCAGGATAGTTTTGAAAATTTTCCTGCCTCTGAAAATGGTCTGTTGGTTACTCTAGACCTTAGCCAAAGTTGGTTGCTTCAAGATTGCATATGAGACTTTGGGTAATTGTTCAGGTAGCCAGTTATCTCTGTCATCTACTGTACATTTTAGAAGCTGCTTGATTGTACTTCCTGCCTACTCAGATAATGTTATCTTCCTTCTCAGGCCTTCAATGGGGATGAAGCTACACAGTCATAGTTACTGTCCTTTGATGATATAGCCAAGCCATTTCCAATACAAGATTTAGACTCCTTAGGATAGAATGTTTATTAAAACCTTTACCATACATTCCTTTCTTAATATTTTATGATGGTTGTAATTCTAATCTTATGCTCGATATCTGTTCCTATTGTATAAAGTTTTGTATTGGGTTTGGAACTTTTTTATTTAAACAAAAAGGGGAGGTGTTGTGGGAGTACCTTTTGCTCTTTTAGCCAAAAGCCTTTAAGATACCAGCCCACTTGGGCATGGCCTCTGACAGACATAAAAAAAGTGTCATGTAAAATAATGGAAATTTTCAAAATTAGGTAATATGGATCATATAAGCAAATATCTTTAAGGACTTAAATTACCAAAATAGAAATATATAACATAAATATATTATCAAATAAAAAAGAAATGAAGTATTTAATTTAAATATTTCCACGAATCACCCAGCCTTATAGATTCACTGATAAATTCTAATAAACATTTAGAATTAACATAAATTAGAAAATTAGGAGATCACCTAGAAAATTAGGTGGTGAATTATTTCCTAAGGCATTCTACAAATACACTGCTACTCTGGTGGTATAATATAGACAGATAAAGACATTGAAGACAAGGTAGAAAATTATAGGACAATATTTCTTACTGAAACATATACAAAAATAGACAGCAAAATAATAATTACCAAAATGTAGTCAATTCTTCAAAATGCTTAAATCAAAAGTAGGATTTACTTTAGTGATATAAGGTTAATTTAATTCCTTACAAATTTATCAATAAAGCAACATATTAACCAAGGAAAAAAATTTAATATTATTTAAATAAATACATTAAAACATATTTGGCAAAACTATCACTATCTTTCCTCCTGTGCCCACCTTCTTAATTTTTAGAATTTCATATCTACATATGTGTTTTGAGTAAAGGCACCCACCACAATTATTCTTCCATTTCCCCCACTACTATTCCTCCGTGTGTGTGTGTTTGTGTGTGAATTGTGTTTAACCCTCTGAATCCATTTAGTATATGTATGGGAGTGGAACATTTACTTGAGTATCAATGCATTGCAGGAACTTCATCCTTGAAGAAAACTCACCCAGCAGCCATCAACTGCAAGTAGTTCTTGACCTATGGGTAGGGCTTTATGCCACCTCTACCCTCCATACTGAGGTGTTGGCTGGCCTAATCTTGTGATCACAGTCTTTGACTGCTGTCACAAACACTGTAATATCATATGTGAAACTGCCCACCCCGATGTATCCTGAAAACACTGTTTCATTGTAGCCATCCATGCCCCCCCCACTTGCCCTTAAACTCTTCTCATTCTCCTCTTTTGTTCTGGTACCTTAACTTTGGGGGAACTGGTTGTAGATATTTCATGAATAAAATAAATAAGACTTGATGTGATGAAAGCATCACTGAAAAATTCCATAGCCATCATTTTACTTAGCAATGAAAGTCTTAGATTTACCAAAGATATGAAGAGAAGAAAGGTGCATACAGAGGCCACTTCCATGCTAAATTTTGATAGTGTTAATAACAAGTGTTAATCAGAATTATTCATATATATGAATAAACCTTCAAAAATATGTATGCTCATTTTCTATCACTTAATATCAAGACAAATAATTCATCCTCCTCTCCGAGTAATACAAACACTTGAGGACGGCTAACAATTGTCACCCTTTCAAAATTGCCTTATTGACTTGTCTGTTAAATCTTATTCCATTTTGTAACTCATCAATACATTCAATTGCTCTTGATGTTCCTTTCTTCCTTTCAGCAGCCCAGGAGAGGCTGAAATGTCCACCTGTGTAAACCCAAACCAAAGCAAATTTCAGCATGGTGAGGGGAGTTGGACACATAATTCTATGTTTAGCTGAGGAGCTATTGGTAATTGTGAGCTGTTGGCAGAGGAAGAGTTAATTTTCTCTAAAATTGTAGGCCTTGGTAAGTCAACCATGCTTGTGTGGAAGGCCACACATCTAAGAATATTTGGGCAATATAAATTCATTTTGATGATGGGTGGACCAAAAACAAAACCACAAAATTGGGTGGATGGGGAAGGGGGAATTAACTGATCTGGGAAGAGCTGCTAGAAGTCAGAAGAATATGATAAAATATATATATACACCTTTTATAGAACTAGTAAGAAAATAAAAGATGTCCTGCTTCTAAGAAAATCCCATCTTAGTCTTAATATTAATTCTAAAAGATCATTCTATATTTTATACCTATTTGTTACAGAAACAGTCTGAACATGTGAATCTACAAACGCAAAAAATATATTTAGGGGTTGCTAGGGTTATGGTTGGAGAAATAAGGGAACTGATGAATGGCTATCATTGTCAAAGGCTTTCTTTTGTGGGCGATGAAGTGCTTCTAATAATAGATTGTGGCAACAGTGAGCATATCTCTGTGATTGTACTAAATAAATTTATTTTAAATTGATAGGCTGTATGACATGAAAATTGAATTACAGTAAATCTTGCGAATTATTTTAACATGGTGATTCTCTCTCAAGTGGTTTATAGACATAGTACAATCCCAAGCAACATCCTATAGGAGTTGTTGGAGAAATTGCTAAGCAGAAAGCAAAAATTGTTTGTTTTTTTAAATATTCTTTTTGGTCTTCGTTCTTTTCTCTTTTGGGGGTCCACCGGCCTATTTTCAAATAAATCACACTTGGAGGTTTATTCTTATGTATAAATGCCCAGTCTTAGCTTTGTTTATTTCTACCTAGCTTTTCTTAAATTTTTCCCATCTACCCTTTTCTGCCTCTGGACTTTCATTTTTCCCTATTAAGTTTACCTCTATTTACTTCTTATACTCTGTCTGACTGTGAATTTGGGTGGATGACCCATGGAATCCCCCTCCTTTTCTTGCTCCTAGATCCCAGATTTCTTCTCCTATTTATTCTCTCTGCCTTCTAGTCCTGCCTATCCTTTCTCATGCCTTGCTATTGGCCATTCATCTCTTTATTAGACCAATCAGGTGTTTTGACAAGGCAAAGTGACACAGCTTCACAGAGTTAAACAAATGCAACATAAAGAATGCAATACATCTCTCCATCATTAAACATATACATTTGGGCTAGGCAATGATTTATGAACATAGCAGAATACAATTAGGAATCACTTCATTGATTTTTTTCTTTTTTGTCCGTTAATGTTGGTTCTATTCTAGGTCTCTGGACTGGCAATCTCTAGATCCTGGCCTTCCAGGAATTGTTAGGGGTTCGCTGTCTCTCATAGAATGGGTCTCAAGCTGAACTAAACACTGGTTGGCCACACTGATCATTTCTGTGTCACCTCTGTCCCAGTATATCTCATAGGCAGAGCAAATTGTAGATTAGAGGTTATGCGGCTGGGTTGGGATGGCAACCGTCCCTGGAAGTCTTGCCTGGTTACAGGAGATGGTTGGTTCAGGTTCCATATCTCCCACTGCTAGGAGTCTTAGTTAGTGTGACCCTCATAGATTCCTTGGAATTTCTATAGCCCTAGGTGTCTAGCTCATCCGAGTTGTCATTCCCAATACTATCTACTCCATCCTCCCTGGATCAGATCCCTCCTGTTCCCATGTACACCCTCTATCCAGATCTCTACCCTAACCACTTGTGATCTCTATTTTATTTTTCCTTCACAGTGAGATTCATATATTCCCCGTTAGCCTTCCTTGTTACTTGTCTTCCTTAGGTCTGTAGATCATAGTGTGGTGATCTTTTACTTTACATGTTATATTCATCTCTATATAAGTACATAAGATGTTTGTCTTTCTGTGTCTGGGTTATCTCACTCTAGATGATCATTTCTAGTTCCATCTATTTGCTTGCAAATTTCTTGATGTTATTGTTTTCAACAGAAGAGTAATTCTCCGTTGTGTAAATGTACCACAGTTTTTCTTTACCTATTCTTCAGTTGAGTGGGTTTATCCATTTTTTTTCAGTTGAATTGTTCTAGGTCATTTGCAGTTTCTGGCTATCACAAATAAAGCTACTGTGAACATAGTTGAGCAAGTGTCCTTTGGTACGCTAGAGCATCCTTTGGTATCGATGGATACCCCTACCATTGAACCTCACTTAGCCTTGACTATTTTCAGATTTTAAAACATTGTTATTTATTATTTCTGTGTGGGTGTATATGTATGTGTGGTATATATGTCCGCACATGTGTGTGCAGACCATATCTTGACATTGAGTGTCTTCCTCTATTTCTTTCTACCTAACTTTTTGAGAAAAGATCAATATTAAGCCTGGAGCTCACTGAGCTAGGTTGGTCAGAGAGCTGCTGGGTCCCTCCCCTTCTGTGCTCTTCCCCTACCTTCAGCACTGATGTTGCTGATCCAAGTGGCCAAACAAAATTTGGTTTTCAGGACTTTTTATAAGTTCTGGGGCTCTGACCTCAGATACTCATGCTTGCATGACTAATGCTTTACCAATTAAGCCAATCCCTCAATCACTTTATTTATTGTATCTGGTATTTAAAACTAAAAACCGATGCTGAAAATCTTGCTTAATTACCCACCTATCAAACAGCCTCTTAGGACCTAGTGACATTTAACAGTTCTTCTTAAATACAAAACATATATTTGAACCATTGTTAGAGTATGTTATAATATATGTTTTCTGGTTCTGTATAATGCATAAGTTTCTGTTATTCAAGATTTTTAGCTTGTAACTATATTTAGATTGGGCTGAAAGATAAATATTAGTAGCATTTTAAAAAGACCTAAGAAGAATATTTTTCTTTAACAGAGGGAAGGCCAAAAAATTATTAAATGGTAATAGCAGAGAAAAAATAATCTATCTTTTTATATTAAGTGGTAAAATTCAACAAAAGAACCCCTTCAAACACAAATCAGAGCCTTCTGGTTATGTACTATTTGGATGAGTAGCAGGTAACTGCTTATGTATTTGATGAGATCCAAAAATAGACTGAACTTTCTGTGCTGTAGCATAGTTATAGGATTAGCCTTGGTTTCTCTGATGAGAACAAGAACAAAAGTCATGTTTTGCCCACGTGGCACTGACTAAGAGGCAGAGGGAGAAGAGAGAGAGGGTCTCAAGAGGGGCAGATGCACCTCTCTGCCTCCTGGGTGTATGTCTTCCCTCTACATGAACTTGTCATGATCCATCTCATCACAGACTCAGCTGATGGGGAAAGGCTGGCAGGTGGTGAACCATGTTAAGTGGGGGCACCTTTCCATACCATGGCCATTCTTCACCTTGCAGCACATTCACCTCATCTGGGAAATCAACTGTAGTAGGAACAATTCCTGGCATTCAAAGGACGATTCTCCCCAAAGTTTCCCTTCATTTCTGTGAAACTATACCAAAATGGAAACAATATTGGGCATTCTTACATGAACTCTCACCATAAAAGTGTTCAGGTGTGAAGCGAAATCTATGAATAATTTGAACACTGGGAAATAATAATCTTATTTCACCAACGCCCATCAGGGGCTTCCAGATTACTCATAGAAAAAATAGTCTTTGAACATTTTATATTTGCATTCCGGGTTTAGAGAAATAGTGATTGTATTACACATCTGTGAATTCTTCTATATCACTGTCACTTAGCTTGGTGGTTATAAGCAAGAACTTCAGGTACATTACTACTGTTCTTTCAAATGTTGATGCCCACTGGGGACTCATTTCATCATCCTTAGTAAGCTATTCCCACCAACCCTTCTTTGTTCTATACAAAATACAATACTAATATTACAATAGAAAATCAATCAAGGTGTGTGTGTGTGTTTAATTTAATGAAAATTCTCATTCAACATCCTTTTCCATTTATTTATTTGCTTACTTACTTATTTTTATTTCTTGAAGTACAAATAGTAGCTGCCCAAGCTTCACGTGGGATTAAGGCCTTTCTGGATTTCTGATTTCTAGCTAACAATCTTGTCCTTCTAAAAAAAGACTCAGGTTACTCCATGGCAAAGAGAAAGTATGTGAAGTCTTCTGGGGGTGCAGTTCATCAACAGCCTTACTTACCAAGCTGGGAACCACAGGAGTGACAAAACCAACGCTTCTGACATGGTGCAATAATGGCACGGGATGTTATGGGCGGAAACAACTACTTTCTGCTTAGACTTAAACACCCCTCCACAGGAAGAAATGGATGCCAAAATGACTGCAAAGCTGGTCAAGAACACATGTCTGGACGCTCCCAGTGCCCAAGAAAGAACCCACTTCCTCATCCTACTGATTGCATATAGCATCAGTTTTCCTCTAATTAACTCTGTACCACAGATTAGCGTAGCTATTAGACCTCACCCGCAAAGGTTCCATGTACAGTTGGTGGTGATTGATTAAGAAATTCATAACTGGCCAGATGTAGAGAATATGTGTCAGTGGAGTGCTCAGCCACAAAGAGAATATCTGTATCACATCACACCCCTTTCCTCCACAAGGCTCTGAGACCTTCATAGAAGATGGGCAGAATAATTGTAGGACCCAGAGGTCAGGAAGGACTGGTCCAAAACAATGCCTTCTTGACATGTTACTGTGAATGTATGACTTCACGGCAAGCTGTGAGTGCCTGCACAAGATGAAGCCAGCCAGTGTTCTGTCAAGGAGGGTGGAAAGGCCCTGCTTTTGTTCCAGGGTTTAAGACATGGTTTGCTGGGTGGGTAGACAGCACGGGAATTAATGATTTTTAACAGAACCTTTTAAAAGTGAAGTTAGAACATTGTAGAAAAAAAAGGAGCACTGGACTGAGGGACAATAGAGTAAGGACTAACACCAGTGCTCAGTGCAAATTTACAGTGGAATGATCAATCAATCAATCAATAATAAATAAATAAACACAGTTACTGGTTTGTTTTATTGCCTTAATCTCTATCAATACCATGGAAATTAACCTGGTGTCTGGTACACAGCAGGAATGCTCTGGGATTCCTCACAGTGCAGCCCCTGTGTTTCAGGAGGAAATTTCCTATGAACAAGGCGGAGGGTACAATGCTAGTGACCCATGCTCAAGCAGTTCCACATCATCACTCAACTGGTCAAGGTAGAGGCAGCTCTGAGAAAAGGGTCGTAGATTCTACTTGTTGGTGAGTTACAGGTTTCTAGAGGCCCTTAGAGTATAGGAAATACCACTGAAAAATATAGGGTAGCAGATATTGACGAGGTTAACACTAGACTACAATAATCGTGATTCCTATTCACAACGCTGATGACAAAACACCTATGGTTTTATCACATTGTTATCAACAGCTAGGGCTATCGTTCTGAAAAGAAAACACTGAGAAGTTGATTCAAAGTTAATTTTTCTTTCTCTCAGATATCCCTTCTCTTTGTTGAAGCAAAGTGAAGAATTTTTGTTTATTTATTTTTTGACCATTTATAGCAAGTATCTTTGTAAACACTGATTCCAGCTTTTGGCTAGCTTCTCCATGGTAAATTACAACACTAACGAAGTCTACTTTAGGGCACATGAAAAATATTCTTGAGCAATTTCTTTACCTAACAAAAAGAGTTTTGAACATTTGTGACCTAGGACAATTCAATAATATCTCGGTGTAGGAGTTTTAATTTTTTTCTCCTCAAGCAATTACATTTTATGCTGTTTCAAGTGAAATACTCATAATTCAAAGGAGAGTTTGTCCCATTTGTATCAGCACAATGCCACCAGTGTCACAAAATAATACCCATATCAGTCTGTCTCAGGCAGACCTCTTCATTGCCTGCAATAAGAGTCAATGTAAGTTGGTCAGACATTGAAGGCATCTTTCAAAAACAGTGGGCAGTTACAGCATATCTGAGACAGTCATTGAATCAAGCTGGGAAAACACTAAGAATAATGTATAGCCATACTTAACCATCACCTTGAAACCAGTGCTGTGAGGAAACAGCAACTATTTCTTTTTGAAATTTATTTATTAATATGTATGCAATGTTCTTCCTACATGTATGCCTGCACACTAGAAAAGGACACTAGATCTCATTGTAGATGGTTGTGAGCCACCATATGGGTGCTGGGAATTGAACTCAGACCTCTGAAAGAGCAGCCAGTGTTTTTAACCTCTGAGCATCTCTCCAGTCCCAACTGTAACTATTTCTGTTGAGTCACTGCATCATTGGCACCAAGCATCCTTCTACCTTTACCAGCATTTGTCTTGTAAAAATGTATGCTATTGCCGTTGTAACCACAGCAGAGTTTCTATGTTACCACCTGTGAAGCAGAGCATCATAGCAAAGCATTTCATTGGTCAAGTTGGCTCATAACCACTTGTTTGTTCTGAGATACTGTGTGTTATTTGGGACTGGTGTATCAGTCAGAATAAACTACCTAATGTTGCAGTAACAAACACTTTAATCAAAACTGATGATTTGTCGTTCATTCTAATGCTAATAAGCTTTGATTAAGTTACAGGCTCTCTGGTAGTTGAAAAGTATGGGGTCTGATGGCAGAAGTAAAGGGTAATTAGTGAGTTGTGCACTGTCTTTTAAATCCTTCCTCACATTTAAAAAAAATAGTTTCAAGAAGGCAGAAAAACACACCCTTAACCTAAGGCTGAAAGGATGAGAAATGAATTGGAAAGTGAGCCTAACATTTATACATGGTCCCTTATTACTACCAAACTCCAGCTACATACCCTCTAGATGACATCTTTTTGAGAATCAACTCAAAGTCCCATTCCAGGATTCAAGGTCTCATGTTTCTATTTTAGGGGAAGGAGTAATACGTGACTATTATGAATTCAGACATGTACTGGGGAGACCAAAATATCAATATCTAATGAGATCAAAGGGCAACATGATTGCAATATAAATGTCCTATTCAGAAAGGTTAAAATAATGGTGACAAACATATTTTCAAATTCTGCTGGGAAGGCATCTTTCAGTGGCATACTGGATATGGTTATCACCCAAACCTGTTTTCTTTTTTTATAATACTCTGTGCACTATGATTTCACAGATGGGTTTCTTTCATTTTTATTTTCTTTGAAGAGGATATTGGGGTACATGGCCTTCTTGGAGTCTCACCAACCTTCTTGGCTTACTTCTAACTCATGAATACTTGATGCCAAAGCTGCTTTTGTACTTGAAATAATCCACTTTTCTTTAATTGGATACTTTATTTTGAAGCAATTTTAAACTCCCTTATGGTTGTATGAAAAACAAAAACATACCCTGTATCCTTCACCCAGTCTCACTTTATAGTGAAATATTGTAACTATACTAAAACACCCAGAGAATCCACACATATTATTTATCTATCCATCTATCCATCTATATGTGTGTGTGTGTGTGTATGAGAGAGAGACAGAGAGAGAGAGAGAGAGAGAGAGCATGTGTGTGTATGTGTGCCATATTCCATGTGATTTTATCATGTGAATATTATGGTATGCCACTGTCATAGTCATGAGTAGAATGAGTCCTGTCATTGTCAAGACTCTGTCTTGTATCTACTCCCTAGTGACCAACCTCTGAGAACCACTAATATCAGTTCTATTTATGAAAATTTGTCATTCTGAAGATGTTATGTAAAACAAATATACAGCATGTCCTTTTGTGCCTTACTCTTTTACTCACTGTAATTCTGTAAAAATCCATCCAAAGTGCTACATGCATCCATAACTGGTTTTGTTCTTTTTCTCCTGCAAAGTAATATTCCACAATATGGATGGATGTGATAAAGGTTTTGTTTTAATTTTATTCTACTCTTTATTTGTTGCGTAATATCCAAATTGCCTCCAGTTGGAGGTTCTTATTATACATCACCTTTTGTTTATGAACAAGTGTTAATTTCTCTAGCTCAAGAGTACACTTCCTGGATGATATACTAAATAATAACCAATTTTATAATAAACTACCAGACTATGCTCTCCAACCCACCAGCAGTACAAGACTGTCCAAGTTTCTCAGCATTTGCACCAGCACTTGATCTTTTGCAATTTTCAGTTTTAGACAGGTATTCGGTACAAATGCATGATTATATTTCATTATGGTTTTAATTTCTGTTTCCATAATGGGTAGTTCTTTGCCATCTTCATACAAATTTTAGCAAAATGCTTGTCTCTTGTTCATTTTCTAATTTTTCTTTTTAATATTTCTTTATATATTTTATGTTTGTTTTCTGGTGAATATTAGTCTTGAAAATATTTTACTACAGGAGGGAAGTTATTCTGTGTTTTTTTTTCATACAATGAAAAGCATATTTTGATGGATTCTGGTTCTTTTAGTTAGTGTTTCTACTGCTGTAAAGAGACACCAAGACCACAACAACTTTTATAAGAAAAACATTTAATTGGGGTGGTTCATTGCAGTTTCAGAGGATCAGTCCATTATCATCATGGTAGGGAGCATGGTGGAATGCAGCCAGGTATGGTGCTGGAATAGTAGATGAGAATCATTCAGGCAACAGGACACTGGGCAGTATCCTGAGCATGGGAAACCTCAAATCCTGTTCCCACAGGGACATACTTCCTCCAACAAGGCCTATCCATTCCAACAAGATCACACCACTTAATAGTACCACTCCTCATGTAATTATAGGGGCCAATTATATTAAAAATATCAGGCTGATTTATAAATTATAGATTATGGTTTGATTTTTGAATATAAAAAACTATCTCGAAGATTTTTTGCTTATGGCTTTTCCATGCTATCATACTCTCTTTAATCTGAGTTAAAAAATTGTTGAGTTTTTATTGCTATAACTTACTAAAAAGTTTCAGCATCTTTCATAATCATAATTTGTTCCTTTTTTCTCATCCACTATAGTAAGCTTTACTATTATCAATTGTATGATTTTATTTTTGAAAATAAGATTACTTGGAAAAGAAAACAGAACCAAAACAAAACTGTGAACAGTATGCAATTAAATAGTAACAACTATTTGCTTGGAGTTCAGGATTAGCCTTAGGCATCCTTTGACACCAACACATTCAACACAGATACTGCTCTAGCCTTTGAGGATTTAGAACAGGGAGACTTCTGGGGCTCAGCTGAACCCAGAAGAATGAAGCGTAGTGGAACTTAAACTCCGAGTTCATGTACCTAGTTAAGAAATAAAAATTGAACAGATTGGTAAGGTGGTTCGGTCGGTGAAATGCAAGGCAAGCAGGAGGAACCGAGTTTGTATCCCCAGCATCCACATAAAATCTGGAGGTGATAGCACATGCCTGTAATGGCTACAGCAGGTATACAATGGCAGGAGGATCCCTGGTACTCCTGACAGCTTGTCCGGCTGACCAATGACTTTGTCCAAAATGGTGAGCTTCAGGTTCAGTGCTATAGCCTGCCTCAAATTATGAGGAGAAATGATTGAATATGACATTATCCTTTGCCTTCCACAGACAGCCGCATCCACAGGTTAAGGTAATCACCTATATTAATGTACCATATACACCGAGGGAAAAGGGAAGCAGGTGGTGGAAAAGAGAGGAGGAAGAGAAAAAGGGAGAAAGAGGCAGAGAGAGAGGGAGAGAGAGTGAACACGTTACATAGATAAAGGTATGGCACCTTTTTCTAAGAGAGCTGAAGAAAACTGACAGTCCAAACCACTAGTAAGGCTATGACCCCTAACAATGATTGGCAGTTCTCACTGAGGGATAAGCTCACAGTTCTTAGGAGCCTTAAAATCTAGCAAACACATTGGGTCTGGTTGTGGCATTTCATGCATGATTGGATATTTCTGGGGAAGAAATCCATTCTGATGTTCCCCACCTCGGAGTACTCTGATCAGGTGCTACCTTGAGAGAAAGCGGGTTGAACCTGAGCTATTCTAAGAATCTGAAAATAAGAAACAGTTGCAATTCATCACAATTGAGGACATGTAGTTAATGTCCGGGTGGGAAATGGCTGTGGGAAGCAGTTGTAGAAAAGAAGAGGGTCGGGTCTGTATGCATTGTGAAGTTTAGACAGCAAAAAGTCCAAGTTGGGCAGGGCTTGACTCAACAACACTTATGACAAAAAGGAACCCTGAGAATCACTGCAGAAGTTACGAATTCCAAGTGTATGGCCAATGACTTTCCTACTTCTAGAGTGGACTCTTTGTTTTTATTTATTTATTTATTTATTTATTTATTTATTTATTTATTTA
>LOEQ01006560.1:31364-69632 GCA_001685075.1 Bramus lutescens | reverse complement strand
AAATGGGTTAATTAAGATGTGAGAGTTAGCCAAGAAGAGGCTAGAACTAATGGGCCGGGCAGTGTTTAAATGAATATAATTTGTGTGTTGCTATTTCTGGGGCTAAGGTAGCCGTGTGGAAGTCGGGCCGGATGAAAAGCAGGCCTGCTCACCCCATCACTACAACCAGGATTTTACTAAACCATCCTTATCTCCTAAAACAAGCAAAACATTTGTCCTTATACCCACCTACAAGTTTAGTCCTTACCTCTATCAAGGAACTTTTTCTGCAACAAAAGACTATTACAGAAAACTACAACCAATTAAATAGAGTTGTGCAACCAGTTCCTGTGTATACATCTATAAAACACTCCTGTGACTAAGGCTCAGCGGGACAGAAATCTTGTAAGAGTCAGAGGGTCAGAGAGTTTGCTGTGAGATTATGTCTCCTAGAACTGCTGGAAGAGATACCTATGAAGTCTCACCATCATGACTTGACTGCCTAAACATTACCTGAACAAACACAACACCGATAGACATGCTAGTGTGAACTCGGCTGGGGTCAATGTGGAGTCATGAGGCTTCAACTCTAGACAAAAATCTACAGGCAACTCAAAAACAAAGAACACTCCAACTTGTCAGTTCTGGAAACACACACACACACACACACACACACACACATACTGTCATCATCGTCACCATCTACAGACAGAGCAGGCTGTATTTATATATTTAGAAATACGTATGCAAAACACACAAAAGACAGCAAGAGAGTAATGGAGGTTACATAGGAGGGCTTGGAGAGAGTAAAGAGAAGAAGAAAAAGAAGTAACTATACTGTTATCTCAAAAAATTAGAAAAATAAATACTAAGTAATATATATCAATATATAATTACATTGACCCTCCTTTTCCCTCTCCCACTTTTCTCATGAAATCCCACATTTCTCTCTCAAAATCATGTCCTCTGACTTTCGTTTTCATGTATATAAAGAAATGTGTATATAAATATGCACATAAATTATATGTATAGTCCTAAATATATAAATACAACTTGTTCATATAATGCTGCTTGTATGTACAAAATATATTTTTGTTTATTCTTCGGAAATTTCAAGCATGCATGTACTGTATTTCAATCACTAGCCTTGCTTTGGACATGAAACTAGCATACGCTGAAGGTAGGCTGTACATTCATGTCCAAAGTGAGTCTAGTGATTGAAATGCAGTCCTGTCTACAATATGATAAATTATACACATCGAAAGGATAGTAAGCTAAATCTGAGCAAAAAGAAATATGATTATAACATACCCTGGCCCTAGTGGCTTTTAAGGTCACCTTTTCTCTCCATTTCCAGAGGTTAATTATATCCCTTTCTTGAGGCGGGCTACTAGGGAAAGTTTAAGACAAACCTGTCTGTAATGTTCTCATCTTTCTTGGATAAGCACGATGTTCACACACGGGCTTCTCAGAACCCTACACCATAGATTAGAACCAAAGTGTCAGGGGGCATGAAAACTTGCATAGAGTGGAAATACAGCATGCCAATGCTTACAGTTATGGACTTTTCATATCTGGATCATTGAGTCGCTCCATGGACAATGTATCAGGCTGGAGAGCAGTGTGGCTCTGCTGGCTGGGAGGTTTAACTGCTTCCCAAGCACTCCCATCATGACAGTCCTTTGGAGACAATCTTATGGCACTGGGCCCCGTGGTACTGCCACTTGGGAATGACCTAGAGATGATACTTCTGCCCTTCGTGTTCAGTCACTCCCAGTACAGCTATAGTAACTGTATAAACTAAATTTAATGGGAGGAATACACTACAAGACTACTCACGGCTGAAAGTCACCTTCTTGTGTGAACCAAAATGTTGGGCGGGCAGCATTTCTATCAGAAGGTAAACAATGGCATATATTTTAAAATTGATTTCACAATTACAATCCTGAGGTTTTTGTCTTCAGAAAAGTTAAGATACAATCAATTATACACCAATGATCCTCTCAATAAGTAGAAAAAAGTAAGTAAAATGCTGAAAAAATTTTAAAGGAAATAGTAACCCCGGTTCTCAAGACCCAAACCAAAGCACCTAAGTAAAAAGAAAGGCTATTTCTCCCAGCTATACTTTGCACATTCTGATTTGTTTCTTGAATGCACCATAGCATGGAATATAACATATTTCAGTTTAATATCAAATAAGACTGGTTTATAGGGAATCCTTTTTTGGACCCATTTTCTGGATGCCCAGTCTTCCTCTGGGCTATCTTACTTCTCCATTGAAGGCATCCATCAGATACCTCAATAGACAAGAAGACATAAACGAGAGTTAATAACTATCAAGTGTGCCTATTTCCCTTCCTCATAAATTAGAGCTTGCTTCCCTACTGAATTTTGCAAGAAGGCAAACAGATTCCCTCCTGCTGATGTGAGGAAGCCTAGCTAAATCTCCCTCAAGATTCACTTTGGCTTCATACAGCTGTACGTTAGTACCTTTTTATATGCAATTTTACTTCATTTAGTCTTTAAGGTTGTGCCTGAGGTTAGTTTAAAAGGTTAGTTAAATGTTAATGGATGTTAATGCTGCAATTAAATTGTTAAATCAATTGAAAACTGTGGCTCCATCTCTATCTGCGTTAGTGCTGGCCTGTGCTGCATTGGCGAATAAATTAAAAGCTGTAAATCTAGTGAAGTCTAATTAGAGACCAAATTTCTCATTTATCTTATTTTCACAGGACTGTAAGCACTGATAGATAATCAACGAAGGGCTAAAACTTTTTAACATTAAAAAACTATTTTATCTATTTCAGGATTCAGGTGACTGATTATAATTCAGACCCAATTACTGTAAAAGGTCATATGTGAAGTGAAGTTCTTTCAGACACTCTTAAGTTTTATTTCAGAAGTTTGCATACAACCCACTGCCATCCCTACACCCAAAAGCAAATATAAATACATTATTCAAGGCTGACATTAATGGCATCTTGGAGTAACCTTGGTGCTACACCATGTGTTGAATAAGAGAGTGTATTTAACCAAGAGAATTGAAGAAGAATTTGCAAGCTTTTATGCGATCGTTCTAGGGCAAAATTAAGTTCTCATGGGTACCTAAGATGACAATTTTTCACTGTTGTTTCAAATTGGCTGCTACCATCTTGCTTTGCCTGTGTCTAAGAAGTGCATATAAAGGGTTCAGATAAAAGGATTTGTCAAGCTTAATCCCCTCAGCTCAGTTACAGCATTCTGTTAAAATTATTCTATGTAACTCAATCTGGTCTTGTTATATTTAATCATACTTCTTCCTACAAAATTCCTTCCTCTGCGTTTCCTTATTCACCAAATAATGGCACACCATGATGTGATCCAGACATAGCTCTTGATATATACATGAAAACAATTTCCACCTGAACAGTAGAACTTAAAAAGGAAAAATGCTTTTCTAAAAGGTAGGAAACTGTAGGTTCTTGTTCACAAGGCTGTTCCTTTTGGTCTTATGGTTTTATTAAAGGACATTTCTCATGGATGCTGATTTCAATCATAAGATCTGCTCAGAAAAAAATAGAAACAATTCGCATGTACGTAGAGCTTCAGAAAGCATAGTTTCTAGAAAAAAAGGCACTCTTTGCCGTGCTTCCCATTCCTGGCCATGTTTCAACATTGATTAAAACCATAAAGCCCAGAGAACGAATCTAAGCTGATTGAACACCTACAACTTCTTGCTTCCTTATTTTTGTCATGACTTCTCATCACCTAAAACTCCTGATCACAGACTCTGTGGGCAAAAAATGAAACATTTAGTGGCTTCTCCCCTCAAGCAAAAGGAGAGGCTTATACTCATGGTTTCTTCACAGTCCTGTGTTTGGGGGTGGGGGGTCGTTTTGAAGCATTATAAGATGGAAATCTAATTCTGTGCAGCCTGCCGAGGAGCCATCAATCTGATTCCACTTTATTTTTAGGAGTATTCTTTGAGATCTTAACCAGTGCTCAGCATTGACATTGAAATAGTGCAAAGAAGTTTCTAGTTAAATGGAATCAAAGATTCCCTTGGTCCTTAGTATTTTGGAAACAGGCATTTTACATTCAAGTGTAGATAGGCAACTACCCACTTAGTCTAGACAAGCAGATAATGACTTTTCCTCAGTGATAAAAAAGATCTGAGGCTGAATATATTATTTTGATGAACACATTTTGTCCCTAAACATAAATACAGGCATCTATACTTTAAATTCTAAAAGGAGCTCTCAGTCACTAATGTACTAACATCAAGATGCCTCAGATTTTGTTCATTTGATGGTAGAGTACTCAGGTGATAGAGATTGTATTGGAGGCTGAGAGATGGAACTAGAAAGCAGGGTAAGGAACACTTTCCCTTGGAGAGTGGCAGTACAGGAAAAAAAAAACTTCTGAAATGGGTAACTGCTCAAATATGACTCTTCTCCAGATGTTTCATAGTCCTGGGCAAGTTTCTCTGTATTTCCCAGCCAACAGCTCCTCAATTTTCCTTGGCTCTATATATCCACCTTCCCAAAGCTTTAAATCCCGTGTGACTGACGAAGGCAAGTGAATCCTGATTTTTTTTTTAGCTCTGATTTGAAACATTATGCCCCAAATCTCGGAATAAACGTTTAATTCCCACCTTCACTTAGACACATTCATTCATTTATTTCTCTGTCTACTCATTCATCACTGTCAATGAAATTGAAACCACTGTGCCAGCCATGAAAAGCTTAAAAGGAAGTAATTGGAAGCATTTGTCTGCCTAATATTTTGTAATCTGGGGTTGGTCTAAATAAACAGCAAACAAAAATTTAATACAGATTAAAATAGATATGTACTAAGATTAAACCCAAGTGAGATGAAACATAAAGTGACTAAGCCTTCTGTTTTCACATACTAGATTAAGAAACAGGAAATGAACTGGTGTGTGGCCAGACCGTTATGTAACATGCACTTAGATCAATGCCTTGAAAGTGGTATTGGTGATTCACAAGCTCCCTCACATTTTTTTCTCCTAACTTCTCCACATTCCTGTTTCTTATTTTCCTGTTAGCACTATTAGTTATATATTTGTTCAGGGCTGCAAACTTGAAACATATCTTTTCTATTCTTTCCTTAACCATTCATCAGAATATGTACTTTATAGTAATCCCTGAGGGGGAGGATGCCACTAAAAGAACATCCTATGGCACAGTAACTGATGCTCAGTGGAGCGGTATGTTGGGACTATACAGCTCAATGATGGTGAATCTGAGGTTTGTTTTCAGCCAGAACCTCTGATACCGTCTCTTCTTTTCTGCCTCCGAGTGGAATCTGCAACAGAGACAAAGACAGTGAATGTTCTGTGTTTGTCCCGCTACCAAAAGCTTCTGTGATTCACCAAGTTAACCACATCTTTCCTTGGCACTTTCTACTCAGTGCTGCACATTATTTGTCTTCTATAATTAGTAAATGAGTTTTTTCTCAGTTATACATTTTCCGCTATATAACTTTGCAAGCATTCTTTTATCACTCCATGTCTATCCTAGATAGTTGTTCAAGAACTGAAAACTCACTTTATCTCCTTCCATGCATTTGCTGGTGCTCAGTAAGTCATTCCTAACACTACTATAGATTTCTCCCTCTATGTCATAAATACCTACTCATGACAAAGTTAAGTGATGGCAAATCAAAATAAGCAACTAAATGATGTATCGCTGACTATTTTACCAATTGGAAGGGAGAGTTGGCCCTTGGAATTTGAATAAGTGTGGTTGATTGATGCGTGATTACCCTCTGTATGCTGTGAATATCATTGGTTAATAAAGGAACTGCTTTGGGCCTATAGAAGAGCTATAGAGGAACAGAGCTAGGTGGCGAAAACTAAGCAGAATGCTGGGAGAAAGAACAGTGGAGTCAGAGAGAAACTATGTAGCTCCTCCAGAAACAGACACCAGAAATTTAGCCACTAAGCCACAGCCACGTGGCAATACACAGATTAATAGAGACGGGTTAAATTAATATGTAAGAGTTAGACAATAAGAAGACAGAGTTAATGGGCCAAGTAGTGAATTAATTACTACAGTTTCTGTGTGATTATTTTGGGACTAAGCAGCGGGGAACTAAAAAGTGGCCTCCTTCAACAGATTGGTGTCCATGTGGCCAACTAAAATCCACTTAAAGCCTGAAAGAGTTTGAAAAGGAATTCTAGACACAAAAGAACAGAGTTAAGCATGGTTTGGTAGTGGAATTTTCTTGGGTGGACTCTGTTTACTAGAAGCAAGCAGAGGCATGGCTCCTTTACGAGGGTTTTCCTGATTCAGTAGTAGCAGGAAAAAGGCTACACCATTTTGAAATGCTAGCTCTCTGGGCCTTGCTGCCAGCTCAACCTCTGGCTCTTTCAGGAGACCAGGCATTTGAATGGGGTTTGTGAGCAGCGTACTGCAGCTTGCTTGATGGCAATTTGTGCCAGCTGTGTGCCTGGAAGTGGGGCTATGTGCATGTCTCTGCCATGCTAGGCTGGGCAGGGCAAGCAGGCAATTCTGTATTACCTAGCAATGATGAAGCTTAAGCTTTCAAGGAGTGTTTAGCATTTTAAGAAATTGTCCTGTTCAGAAAAGGCTTACAGATATACAATAAAAGCAGATTCAGAGAGATATAGACCTCTAAATGGGTCACATTGTTGGATAAATGTTTGTAGGCTTGGGAGAGAGAAAGAAAGAGTATAGAGAGTTGGAAAAGAACTAAATTGTTTAAAAAATAAAAGTTTTTAAAGAGACAGAGTACAGACAGTTATAGATTTAAAAAAGTAAAAAACAATAAGCCACGTAAAGGTGGAATATGCACAGAGTCTGGATTATGTATACTATTGTGTTTTCTTTGTATTTTTTGACTGCAGAGAGACATTTGATTCTGGGAACTGCTAAGCTAAGCCAACATAAATATTTTAAAGGTATCTTGAATTCAAAATATGGGTCTAAGGATATGTTACTTTGGAAAAGAGGTTCTTTTTTGTTTCCAAAGAGGAAAAGAACCTGTGGATTGCTTCCAGACTAATATGGTTTGATGGACCAAGACCCCTTGAAAGGTCACCTTGAACACCCCTCAAAAATTACTTCACCCAATAAACATCAGGAAGCAGTTTAGAGAGTACTATGCCTGAATTCCCAAATATTGTTTATAAATGTTTGCTTGCATTTAAAGGGGGATATACTATAGAGATTTGCATTGGTATGGATCTTGGTTTATTGATAAAATATTAAAGTTAATGTTGTTATATGTATATTTCTGCTCTTGATTAAGGTATTGTATTTGCACAGCTCATTTACAAATGTAAGGTATAATTACAAAATATAGGCTAATAGAGAGTCATCTATAATAGTAAATCTTATAGTGATGTTAGTTAAGTTTTCTAGATGTATAATTCAGTTAGATAAGTATTCTTCAAATATTTCAGAGACCTCAGAATATGGCATTTAAATGTTTTAATAACTTAGGATTTTCATGACATGAGACACATCTGCTCCTGGCAGCATCAATTACTTCAATAAGAAGATGGTCATTGAAGAGGCTCCTTATATAGTTGATTATCCATTTGGGCAAGAAACTGCTATTGCCTGAACTGCTTGACTGGACATGCAGGACCCACAGAGAAAGGACTGCTGAACTTGTCTAAAAGTGATATTGTCCTTCAGTATTCCAACTTTATGAAAGAGTCTGCAAGACATTCTGCAGGGCACAGAAGAAAATAACTTACAAACTGCCAATATCAGTGGAACTGTCTTTGAAATTTCCTGCTTCATGGGAAAGTCTGAATAGATGCTGTGGGCCTGAAGGCTAAAGATAGATGCCCCAACAGTACAGAAGAACTTTGGGTGACTCTCCAGGCAGTGAGATGTCTCTGTAAATTCTAGAGTTTTGGAAATTGCTTTCAATGTACTTCCTATTTACTTGGGTAATAATATATCCTTCTGGAGTCTTTGATGGAGTTGAAGAATAAATTATAGTAATATAGTTTTTATTAGTTATGATAAAAGATAAAGTAGATATAACTGTAATTCTTTCTTGATAACTATTATATGCAATTTTACTATATTAAAGTTAAAACTTTCCTTTTTGATTTAAACAGAAAAGGGGAGATGATGTGGTATTTCCCTCTGTATGCTGTGACTATTATTGATAAATAAAGAAACTGCTTTGGGCCTATAGAAAGCTATAAGGGAACAGAGCTAGGCAGATAAAACTAAGTAGAATTCTAGCAGACAGGAGGCAGGGTCAGGGAGAAGCTGTGGAACCACCGATGGAGACAGACATACTGAAACTTTGCTAGTAGGCCACAACCTCATGGTGTTGCACAAATTAATGGAGATGGGTTAAATTAAGGTGTAAGATTTAGCCAATAAGAAGCTAAAGCTAATGGGCCAAGTAGTGATTTTAATAATAACAGTTTCTGTGTGATTGTTTTGGGGCTAAGTGTCCAGGAACCAACAAGTAGCCTCTTTACAATAGCTGATGAAGAGTAGAAAAGGGAAAAATGAAATAAACTGGTCTCAAAGAATACAATGAATATTATATGTGGGTAACCAACTGAGATTCCCAGTGGGCTATAGGGGGATGTTGACCTAAGTTAGTTTAGACATAAGTCTGTAAAACCAAAAAGAAAGTAAACTGCATATAAGTATTATATTCTAGTCAAGAAGTCCTTCTGACCTGGGCTAACAAGGATGTAAATGAGCAGAAATGATTGGAGCCAGATTTCTTACTGCACTGGGAATTTAAAGGGGAGCAAGGGGAGGAGACTGGATACTTCACTTCCTAATGGGTTAGCATTTTGAGATACCACATAAACTCACATTTACTTAATATAAATGCAAATGATTGAATATGAAACATTATGAATACACACTTATAAATATGCTTGTATAATATACTTATATGTACATATATGTATGCATATATATATATAATTTCTTGTTGTCTCAGAGAGTATAAAAGTAATAGTATTTAAAGAGTAATAGTCCATGTTTATGAGTGAGATTGGTCTGCAATTCTCTTTCTTAGTGCGTCTATGTGTGGTGTTGGTATCAGGGTAACTGTAGCCTTATAAAAAGAATTTGGCAATGTCCCTTCTGTTTCTATTATATGGAACACTTTGAGAAGCATAGGTATTAGCTCATCTTGGAAGTTCTGCTAGAATTCTGTACTAAAACCATTTGGCCCTGCGGTTTGTTGTTGTTGTTGTTTATTTTTTGGGGGGGTTGATGACAGCTTCTATTTCCTTGCATCTTATAGATCTATTTAAATAGCTTAACTGGTCTTGATTTCATTTTGGTACATGGTATCTATTTAAAAATTATCCATTTCTTTTACACTTTCCAATTTTGTGGAGTATAAGTTTTTGTAGTAAGACCTAATGATTCTCTGAATTTCCTCATTGTCTCTTGTTATGCCCCCCTTTTCATTTCTGATTTGTTAATTTGAATGTCCTCTTTTTGCCTTTTGATTAGTTTGGATAAGGGTTTGTCAATCTTGTTGATTTTTTCAAAGAACCAGTTCTTTGTTTCAATGATTCTTTGTATTGTTTTCTTTGTTTCTATTTTATTGATTTCAGCCCTCAATTTGATTATTTCCTGTCTTTTACTCCTCNTTGTTTTCTTTGTTTCTATTTTATTGATTTCAGCCCTCAATTTGATTATTTCCTGTCTTTTACTCCTCCTGGGTGAGTTTGCTTCTTTTTGTTCTATAGCTTTCAGGTGTGCTGTTAAGTCAAAAGATGCTCAATTATATTACAAAAACATTTGTTCAACTATGTTCATAGCAGCATTATTTGTAATAGCCACAACCTGAAAACAACCTAGAGTTCCCTCAACTGAAGAATGGATAAAGAAAGTATGGCACGTTTACACATTAGAGTACTACTCAGCAGTAAAAATCAATGACATCTTGAATTTTGCATGCTAATGGATGGAATTAGAAACACTGTCCTGAGTGAGGTAACCCAGACCCCCCAAAATGAATATGGTAGGTACTCACAATAAGTGGATACTAGCTATAAACAATGGACACTGAGCCTATAGTTCATGATCCTAAAGAAGCTAAGGAATAAGGTGAACCCAAAGAAAAACATATGTAGACCCACCTGGAAACTGAAAACAGACAAGATTATTTGACAAAATTGGGAGCATGTGGGCAGGGTTAGAAGGAAGGGGAGAAGGGGAAGAGGAGGGGAGGAGAAGCTTGAGGAAAACTTGAGGGAATGAAATAGTTGAGATGGAAGAAAGTCAGATATGAGAGCAAGGAAAGAGTTATTTTGATTGAGGGAGCCATTATGGGGTTAGCAAGAAACATGGCTCTAGAAAAATGCCCAGGAATCCACATGGATGACCCCAGCTAAGAACCTAACCAATAGAGAAGAGGGTGCCTGAACTGGCCTTGCCCTGTAGTCAGACTGATGATTATCTTAAACATCACCATAGAACCTTCATCCAACAACAGATGGAAACAGAGGCAGAGACCCACATCAGAGCATTGGACTGAGCTCCCAACTCCAGTTGAAGAAAGAATAAAAATATAAGCAAAGAGGTCAAGACCATGAAGAGTTCATCCACTGAAACAGTTTGCCTGAGCTAATGGGAGCTCACCAACTCCAGCTAGACTGGGAAGGAACAAGCAAAGGACCAAACTAGTCCCTCTGAATCTGGTTGATAGTTGTATGGGTGGGGCAGACTGAGGAGCCACTAGCAGTGGCACTGGGATTTATCTCTATTGCATATACTGGCTTTTGGGGATCCTATTCTTTTTGAATGTATACCTTGCTCAGTCTAGATGTAGTAGGGAGGGCCTTGTGCCTTCCACAAAATAAAGCGCTTTACCCTCTCTTAGGATTAGAGGGGGTTGGGGTTGCAGTGTGTGTGGAGGTAATGGGAGGAGGGAGGAGTGGGAATTTAGATTGGTATTTTTTAAATCTAATAAATTAAAAAGAATGTCATAAAAAATAAAGAGTAATAGTCACATCTTGCATACTACCCTACATTTTTGGCATGAGGTAACTATTTGAAAAACACAATTTGAAAAGGGGGAATATTATTTTAATTAATAAACACTAATCAAGGGATTTCTTTGTACATTTGATTTGTCTCAATGCAAACACCCTAGAATAAGGGCAAACTAGAAGAAAGCTGTTCACCTCATAGCAGCCAGGATACAGAAAGGAGTAATAAGGAAGATGCTGAAATACACTCTCTGAAGGCACACTCTTATGACTTAACTTCACTGCTATAGTAGCCTATTTAATTTAACTTCTTCAGTGGGAAAAACCATTCATTAGGCCAGAGCCTTCTTGACCTAATTATATATCAAAAGACCCTGGCATAGATATGACAGGTGTCCTTTATTAGGTTCTTCAGCGTCTTTTAATCCATTGAAGATGACAACAAAAAGTAGCTTTTACACTAAGTGTTCAGATATAGGCTTCTGAAAACATTTTCTAGTGACAACACCCATGGAACTTTAGAGAAATGGCCAGTTATAAGCTAAGTATAAGAAGTATTGAAATGAACATGAGTCACCTTCTAGTGTCAGAAAGTAAGGATGCTGAGAAGCTAACCCAACCCAACCCAATCAACCAGCCTAACAAACACTCCTCCACCATGATGAAGCATGTCAAAGGAAGTCCATGGGTGGGTTTTCTAATGACCTAACCAAAACGATTAGCTAAAAATGGCTTGTCATTTAAAATATAGACTATCCCAAATTTAAATTATGATTTAAAGTATTGATTTATACTTTAAGTTATTGACTATTCCAAAGCTCATAACAGATAGAACTATCTGAGTAAATATTTAAATTAATACTTGTGGGAAACAAATAAACATTATGTGCAGTAGAACTCCAGATCTTTGATGGGGATACAACTCTCTCCAGGGCAGCAAGTACAACTCTTGACTCCTGAGAGACAAACTATAAACTGTCTTCTCTTTGAAGTGCAGAGCAAATGACCATGGGAGAATAACATTCTTGGGGGATGGTCAGGAGCTTTCTGACAAACATTCCTTCCCAGTCAACAGCCTCATGTTCCTTGATAAGAAGTACAGAAAAGGACACTTTAATTTTCTTTACTGTGAGATTTTTCCAAAGTTATATGATCCCTGTTTAATTAGGAGAAAACTGAGGAACTTCAATGGAGTGCCTTTCTAGGAAATTTATGAACAGTATTCCTCCCAAACTCTTAAAACTAAGGGAAATCTGAGACACTGAATCAACCAAGAGAAGCCCAAGGAGCCACATTTACTAAATGTATTCCAGTTTTCAGGAGATTATCTTGAAACAAAAAATGCTGTTAATTAAAAGCTAGTATTTGTTCCTTAATTTTCTCAAAAGTACAATTGTTGTGTGAGATGTTAATAATATCAGAACCTGAGTGCAAGGGTTATGGAACCTTTCTTATTATTACAGAGTTTTCTTTAAACCTAGAAACAATATTAAAACTAATTGAAAAAAGAATTGCATTTTAATATGAATTTTCTCTTGAGCCCAAAGTCATATTTCTAGTGTCTGATGTATTGTTCCCATTAGATATTTTATAGGTCCCAGAAGTCAAGTTTGAATTCAAATGAATCTTTTCAATCAGAATACTAACTAGGTAGTATGAAATTTTAAACTCAATGTCATAATTTTCACACCATTGTTCTATGTATCTGTTTCCCTGGGGAAACATGAATAAGTGTCTATTTGTACAGTATAGGCCACCAACGATGGATGAGAACCACAATTCAACCCAGGTCTACCTTAATGAGTCAATCAGTGTACCAGAATTCTTTACTGGAATCTGGGTGAGAGTTCACATACAGAGGGGGTGACTCAGGATGCTGCATTACTAGATATGCCCGGCAGCTCCTCAAAATGGCATCCATGGTGTTTCCTACACAATTTGCTAGCCTATTGTGGGGAATCTTCTCCCTAGCAATCAATCATGTCTATAACCTTGGGCAGGTACTTTGTGAATCCTCCAGTCTTGGGAACTCCCTGAGCCTTGTGGGCTTTATTCACTTCTTTCTCTCTTTTCTCATGAGCCTCCCTTCCTCCTCTTCCAGAAGGGCTCTTTCATTTTAGAGGAACCATTTCCTGACACTCATCTATCTGGTCTACAATCTCTGCTCTCATCATCCTCTCCTCCTCTTTTCTAACTTCAGTTCTAATGTATGCGCTCTTTCTACAGTGACTTCAAAATAACCTTCTCCTTTGAGTCAGTATATACATATATACACAAACACACATGAAAGAGGGAGAGAAGGAGAGAGAGAGAGAGAGCGAGTGAGAGAGAGAGAGAGAGAGAGAAAGAGAGAGAGATTCTCTGGATTATTTTTAAGACCCCCAAATGCTCTCTGTTACTCCCTTGAAGATATCTCAGGGTTTAATCATTATTACTAAAATGTAGTTCTATCGCGCTTTCTTCTCTGTTCTGCATACTACTTTATGCAGTAGCCATTTGCAGCATAAAGTAATCAGGTAAAACTCTTCAAGTCATGGCAAGGTCATATGTAACATACTCTCTACACACCTTTTCCTAGCATCCCTTTCCACCTCCTCCACCCCAGAGTATGCCAGCCTCACTCTTGTTTTCACAGGCATTTAGGTCCTGTCCTACCTCTCCAGAGCCTGAAAAGTGTTACGGACCACCCATTCTTGTTGTCACATTCTGGGAAAGCTCCGCAATGATTCAAATTTTGCTTTTTCTCATGTTTATCTCCTGTTCTCCTAAACCCAAGGCTAACTTCCCTTTCACTGTCTATTCCGAGACACAGTCATGTGAGTTGCATAAGTGCTTTCCCTAAGCTGACAGTTCATGGTGATCTGCCTGTGACTCATGAACACTGCTGGATGTATTTCTCTTTATCTGCTTGTTATATATAAGATACTAGGCGATACCCCAAACACTCTATCTTTCCATTTTGTATTCTTTACAATGCTCATAATGGCAGCCCTTCCACCCCTACTTCTAAGGCTCCATTGAAGACTGAATGAGTTCATCTGTGTACAGCACTGTAAATAGAGTTAGCAAAGTGTGTTTTGTATAATTGGGACTATCTTATCTTTGTATTTCCTACAGTAACCAGAAAATAAATTGCCATGTATAAAATACATGATCACTGAACGCAAGCTGAAGTAGAATCTGATATCCTTTTGTGAATAAACATGGCCTTCCTCTCACTGAGAAGCAAAATATGGATAGGAGACCTGTGGCCAAGGCCACGAACACTCTTTACATAGGTGATGTAGAAAACAGAATACCCCAGAGAAAGGCCAAGCTGAAACAATCAGAACCGTGAAACTGTCTGGAAGAAAAGTACTGAAAATGAGTTGCATTAAATAATGCAACCAATGGTTGATGCCTGATGAATAGACAAACAACTTTAATGCAACTTTATATACACTCAGAGAATCTTCTACTTTCAGAATGAGTTTCTAATACCAGATAATAAGCTCATACATACCATCAAATATTAAACAAAAGCCTATAAATTATCAGTCTAAGTAAAATCTTTTCATGAGTATGACTTGACTTTATTTAATGACATAGTTGTTTCTACATGACTGATTAAATAACTTTGATATAAAGTTTGATATGAAAAATACCAGCAATTTTAAAAACACATAGTAACTGTAGTGGCGTTTCAATTGTGTTTTAATAAATAAAGACTGCCTGAAGAACTGAGAGCTAAACAGTGGTCAGCCTTACAGAGCAGGTGATAGTAACACACACCTTTAATCCCAGTAGCCCCAATAACACACATCTTAAATCCCAGTAGCCACAATGACACACACCTTTAATCTCAGTGGCGCACACCTTTAATCTCAACCCTAGAAAGGAATATAAAATGGGGGGAGACAGCGCTCCAACACACAGTTTCATTCTGAGATTCTGGGAGGTAGAATCCCTGGAGGCCATTTAAGATGAGGTCAAGGTAAGAGCCAGCGACTGGCTGTTTTGCTTTTCAGATCTTCAGGTTGAACCCCAGTTTCTCTCTCTGAGTTTTTATTAATCATTCTTTATTTAATCATGTTCCAAGTATCTATATCCTTTCAATAGTACACATAAAATAACATAGTCAACTATTAGTGACCACTTTTACGTTGTGTGACCTGTGTTATAATGTAAAAATTGGTCATGTTACAATGGATCTCAAATCTTATCTTTTTCTTTGATCTTCAGTATCTTCTGTTTACAATGTTAAGCTTGGAATTCAGGCCTGAAACACAATTGTTTTGGTTTTAATAATTAGAAACATCACACACATTCTTCTTTGGGGAAAGGAAAGGAGAGGAGGGGAGAAGAGAGGAGAGGAGAGCAAAGGAAAAAAGGAAAGGTTGCCTTAGCTTTGTTTCCTGTGTTTCAATGAGGCTGGAGTCTAGAATTGTGTAAATAGTCCAGTCTTTGTCATCTCCATTGAGTCATTTAGAGTGCTCTGTATTCAGAAGAAACAAAACTATCTCAAACCATTTAAGGAGCAGGGGCATCATCTGAAAAAGTCTAAGCCAGGTGTGGAGCCACTTTCACAGTGCCCAGAAAGAAGTGATGTGAGAACCTCATCAGCTTTGTGGGCTTAGCCTGATCCCTGGTAAAGCTGTCCTCTGCGATTTCTCAACACAGTATTAATCCTGACAACAGCCAGAGAGAGAGAAATGAAGCCTTTCCAGCTTGTGTTTAAACTTGATATCAAAGTACACATGCTTATTGAACTCGTAAACCCAGTGCCACTTTAGCATTCACTGATGAGGAAAAGAGACACTGCACAGTGGTTTGTCCCTCGTAATGTCATCATTATCATCTATTGTGTAAGCATCCCTTCTGTCCAGCAGTCTACTAGCCAGCCAGCCAGCCACTGTTAGCGGATCAGAAGGCACTACCTGTCACTGGAGCTAAATAGGTCTATGTTCCTTGAGGTGGTTTGGGGAGGAAGGCTATATTAAACAACCAGGGCACTTCTGTATTAGTACAAGAATCATTCCTGAGAGGAACCATGTCCTCTCTTTGGTACCTCTGCTCTGAAATGGTAGGCATGACGATGACATGGACTTTCAAATTAGACTTATAATTCCTAAGTTTTCATTTTCTCTCTTTCTCCCATTTCTGACAGGGTCTATAAAATGTTACATGACAAAGAGGGGTGGGCTAGTCTTCAAGAAATACAGTAGACAAAGTTTGACTACTAGACACAGCATCTCATCGTGATTCTCTTCGCTATATACATGTAGGACCAGAACCAAAGGAGGCACTATGCACTGTGGGTAGGAAGCACTGGCCCTCAAGATCATGGCTTGTTTTAACACTTAAAGTCTGTCTACTTTCCCATCAAGTGTGCCTACCCAGGCTTTCCTAGAGATCTTTTATGTTTTTTCCCTAAAGAAGTAGTATTCTATTTCCCTCTCTCCCTTCTTTCCTTCCTCCTTCCCTCCCCACTTCCCTTCCTGGAGCATCCTTTCCCTACCCCCTCTCTCCCTCCATCTCCTGGTGGCAGCCCAAGCCAAGTTTGTTGCTTGCAACAGAAAGACTCGAATGTTTTCATGATCCGACTGTTTTCAAACAGGCTGGGCTCCTGAGAGCCTCACCAGCTGTGACTAATAGCAAAGAGAATGGAGGAAGAAGCTTCTGGGCCTGCAGGCTTCAGACAGGCAGGCTCTGGGGAAAACAAGAGAAAGCCATTAACTAACCACAGTGTTATCTTGATTCTGTCGGAGGAACGAGCCAGGGACGCCTAATGAACTAGCCTTAACGTTTCAAACTGAATGTGCCTCTGGGAACTCTACTAGAACAAACAGTGTGACAGATCAATGCTTGGTTCCTATATCAAGAGGAAAGGTTATTTGGTCCTCTAAGGAATTAGGGGATTAGTCTATCTCTATGATATACTTTCTCCCCTTTTTAAATTTAACTTTTCATAGTATATTAAGGGATCAGCGGTACGGAGAGGGTATTCCTAGGGCAGAAGCATTATTTCACACCCTGGCTTTAAAACTCATTGCAGGAGGATTTCCTCCCGAAATAACCACCTCTCTTTATTCTTCTAGATCATAGCTCATTCTCCAAGTCTCCTGTTTCCAGCGCTCTATAGGAGGTAGATACCTGGAATCAAACCATGTGCCTTTCAACTCCCAAGCCTCAGCTGGAGTCAGGTCAAGATGAAGATGTGCAAAGCCCATCTTTTCAGTTCACAAATTCCCCCAGCAGCTACATGCCGGAGAGACTTTCGTGAGTGACTAGGTTTCTCAGCCAAATCTTCCAAACTGTTCATTTCCTGGGAGGCTTAACTTTTCAGTCATTTTGAAGAACTTTCTGATATGAAATGATGTAAAATAGTCAATTCTTATCTTGTCAGGGAGTACTGACTGAGATTGGAGGGTGTTTTCTAAGTGTCATATGGGAGGGTGGCTGAGGAGAATAACAGTTGGATCTTGTAGGAAACTGGTGGTTTTGGATTCCATGCATACACATATATTCATAGCTATGTATATATGGAATAGATTTTGGATATGAAGAAACGAAAAAGGACAAAACATAAGACTTGATCTGAAGGCCAGTCTAGAATTCCTTGTTCTGGACATTTCATGTACAAATCCTGCCTATATTCATTCTTCAAAAGACTTCCTTTGTATCAGTACACATCTTGGGGAGATAATATTTTCCATTAGCAGAACATCCTCTAACATGGGCTTTAATAAAAGCTCCAGTTAACTCCTTGGAAGCTACTTTTCCCGAGTTGCCAGGCACTCAGTCCTGGAACCTACTTTGTGCTGGGTAAGACAACAGTCAAAGACAATTTCGATTTTTCATTTTGAAGAAGTGGTTTTCTAAGATTCTCAGATGGGCCACAGATTAATTCTGTGGCCTTGAAAGATATGATTAGTAGAGATTGTGAACCTGCAGATCATATACTTCTTTGGGAAACACAATCTAAGGTGAAATCTTTAAGAGCGAGAAAGAGATCTCTAGGGAGCAGGTATACATTGAACAGACCTTTTAACCATCATCATGACAACCAATTAGCACAGCTAATTATTGAAGGCTATTATATGTTCACTTAACTTTTCTGTGAAAACCTCCCTCTTTAAACATTTTAAAATGCATACTTTCACCCAGCAAGTCACATTCCAAAAATTGCTCCAAGAATAATAACAATCCAATGTATAGGAATACCTTCATCATAATAATATTTATTATGACAGTAATGTTAGAATAAATACTATATATAATGTATACTATATAATATTTTGGCTAATCATATGCCCAATCCCATATTAGAGAATAGGCATGTTTTACAGGTTCTCTTTTATTTTACTTAGGAAAATAAATTAGTAAGCTAATGCTTCATACAAATACTGGAAATTTAAGTGAATATCTCTTGAATTGTTAAGGATGTGAGCCTATGTGGGTTGCCATAGCTAAATGTTTCACAGGGGTAGCTTAATGACAGAAAGCATTTCTCACAATCCAGAAGATAGGGAAGCCAAGGCCAAGAAACTGGAAAGTGATATTTCATTGTGAGGCTCCTGTGTGTGATTTGTAGGTGGTGTCATCTAACAGTGGGCTGTGTGTGCAGTGAAAAAATGAGGGAGGGGAAGTAGGGCAGGGTAGTCTAGTTTTCTAGATCTCTTCTCCCAGGGACAACCCAGGCTCATATCTTTGTGACTTAATTTAACATTAATCATTGTTTCTCCTCAGAGACCTCATCTTCAAATGTAGTCATGCTAAGAACGAGGATTTTAACATGGGAATTCTGGGAAAATACAGACACCCAGTCTATAATATAATATCTTTTTGCCAGTGGTATTTGGTGTGAGATGTCCTTCTGTATATGTGTTGTTTTTATTGGTTAATGAATAAAGCTACTTGGGCCTATGGCAGGGCAGAATATAGCCAGGCTGGAAGGGATAAAGAGAGAGTAGGTGAAGTCAGGGAGACACCATGTAGTGGCCCAATAAGCAAGAGGTAACAAACTACGAGCCTCATGTTAAAATATAAAATATTAGAAATGGGTTCATTTAAGATGTAATAGTTATTTAACAAGAAGCCTGAGCTAATAGGCCAAACAGGGTTGTAATTAATATAGTTTCTGTGTTTGGGTTTGCGCAGCTGGGAATGAATGAGCATCCTCTACTTACAAAGAATTTTATTAAGATGACACTATAAATTCTATGACATTTTGATGACTTCCAAATAAGACTGTATGCTTAGACCAAAGTAATCTCACACTGTTACACCGATGAATGTTCTCCCCACTGTGTTTCTAAAGCAGACAGAAGACCTTGACTCCACCCTCAAGCAGCTGTGACTGAAAGCAAGGCCTGTAAAGGTTATGTTCGGCATCTGGATTTCTCCACATTTTTAAAGAAGGGGAGTTGGACTAGATGTGTTTTGGATTTCTTTTAGCTCCCAATGTGAAGTAGCTGCTATTTATTATAGCTCAATATTCTCACGTTTATGAGATAGCTCTCAGAAATTATAACATGATAAAGACTATATCCTACAAAATTCAGATTAAGATTGTGTTCAGGGATGGCTTATGGTTGTTTACTGATTTTTTTGCCAGGTTCATTTATACAAATCATTCTATATTATTGTTGTACTCAACACAATGAAATATGTACAATTCATGCTAGTTGGAGTCTTGAAGTTGGAAACCAGTGGAATGAAATACAACTCAAATTCAAAGGAGAAATGGGATCTATATTTGGAATTTCAGCAGAGGGTGGAAGGAGGAACATTCCAGAAATACAATGTAACTCATTTTTATGGATGTAATATTAAAAATCATATTTCAAAATATAGTCTTATTAATTTATAATAACATTTATTGCCTGGCAATTTCCTTCATCTATGCCATAAAACAATAACATTCTTGTCTGATGGGTTTCAACAACAAATTATATAAACAAGTAGATAAAGTCATAAAAAGAAAAAAGTTAAAAAAATATATCTAATGTTTCACTTCATTGGTTCTTGAAGACTCTTAAAAGTTAAAGGTTATCAACTTTTGGGTTGGCTCTTAAATTATTATTCAATCATCTATATTTACAGACACATAAGTCTCTGATGAGTTCATGAGAGGAGTTGATGCAACCAACCCTAGAAGAAGTTGCAATAACAGTGTATAAAATAGTCTCTGGAGTCTAGAGTCTTGAAAACACTCGAAGTTTCTTAGAGATCAAGTTTTCCATTGAAAGTTTTAATATCTTAAAGGACTTTTACCTTACAAGATATTTATTAGCTATTTCCATTAATATACTAACTCTGTGTAGAGGGCCCAAGTCTACAAAACTAGATGGCTATTTTTCATGCACAATCAGTTAACATCTTTTAATTCCTGTTTTCATAACACCCCAGTCTTAGCTTGTACACAAAGAAATAGTTCCAATAGCCTCTATGATAAAGTCTGTATAATGTTAACTAATGATTACTTCATATTATTTTATAAAAGTTGGGTCAATGAACACAAACATAGTATTTCTATAATGGGAAAATAAATGAATTTTAATTTTTAGGAATCATCTATAAGATGACTGATAGAGTTATAAACAACTGAAGTTTGTCCCTTTTTTCTGAACATTTATTCAGAAAAATGGGGATGTTTAAAGAACTAGTTTGTATTGGTACCAGCAGATTATCTAAATATCTATAATATATACAGATTATACACATTTGCATATATACACATATAGACATACACATATACACACATATATACATATATGTTGTGAAATATTACTTGAAGATGTGTTATATTTGTTTGTGCTGTGGATCATTTGTTTAATGATGTAATGATGTGTCGCATTCTTTTACATTGCATTTGTTTAACTTTGTGAAGCTGTGTTACGTTGCCTGCCTAAAACACCTGCTTGATCTAATAAAGAGTTGACTGGCCAAGAGTGAAGCAGGAGAGGGATAGACAGGGTTTCCTGGCAGAGAAAATAAATAGAAGAAGAAAAGGAGAAGAGTGAGGAGTGAAAAAAGGAGGAAAGGAGGATGATGAAGGTCAGCCATCCAGCTACGTAGCCAGACATGGAATTAAAAAGGAAAGAAAAGATATACAGAAATAGAAAAAGGTAAAATCCCAGGGGGAAAAGTAGACAGAATAGTTTTAATGAGTTAAATAGTTTAAATAGTTAGAAATAAGCCATACTAAGGTCAGGCATTTAGAAATAATAATACATCTCCATGTGTTTATTTGGGAGCTGGCTGGCAGGCCACCGAAAGAGCAGAGTGAATAAACCAATTACAATGATATAATATATACATACTTAATACATGTGCATGTGCACGTATGCACACACACAAACAAATGCTGTCTGGCTATTCTTCCTCCACACTTCTTATTTTATACATATTGCCTGCTGTCTTCTTGATGTTAGAGCTGACTAAACTGTCCATGATCCTGCAAAATGGAGACAAGGGGAAAGATGGGAGGTTTGCAGTCACACAGGTGTTGATGCGAGAGGCACCCTTCCTCGTGTCCCCACTGTGTTGCGCTGGAATTGTATATTTACAGGCAAACGATTCTGGGGATAGTTTGGAGCTCAATGTGTGGGCTTGTATAGCCCCATCCTTTCAGCAATCCTCCCTCTCCTGCTCCCCAGAGGCTGGGATTATGAACAAGTGAAATTACTTCTGCCAACCCTTGCTCCTTTGGTTCTTCGTTTTGTATTTTTCAGACTGGGGTGTCCTCTGCACTCAATGATACCTCCAATGACACAGCATTAAATCACTTCCTCTTTCTGATACCACTCTATTTTATTTTTATGTGTGAGAGTTTTTAGCAACTGGTATTTTACTTTTTAGAAATTTGATAAAAGTTACATGTTTTCCATTTTGCACACTGAGTGTAAACCATGAAAACCAGACATCTTTCTACCTTGTTGTTCTGTATTCCAACACTGAAGTCAGTGCCAGTAGTTTCTCAGCTGTCACCTGTTAAAGGATTCCTAATGAGTGAGTGAATGACCTGGAATTGCCTCATTTTCATTTGGAAATGCATTGCCCATCTCAGAATGTTCCTGATACAGAGGACAAATGATCGCTTTGAATTATTGACCCACAAAGTGTCTAGAAGCATATCCATTCTCTCCTTTTTCCTGTGTTTACTTCCTGTTAACAATTAATGAGACAGATGAAAGTTTTCATGTTTTGAACTTTCAACATCTCATTCAATTTTCCAAGATATGAAAAGGCTAACACCCATGTCCAGGAAATGAATATTCCTGGCAATCCTTGTGTTCCCCGGAGTCTTCCCCCCCCCCACAGAAGCATTGTTTGGATTCTGTGACTTTATTTTCTTGAGTAGGCTGTTTGGAAGGTCTGCTTACAAGAGAAAGATAGCTCTTGAGTTCATGATTACCTTTATTGTCTTTCTTTGTCCTCCCCCACCCCACTTTTCCCTAAGGGAAGATAATCTGGTTCTCATGTTACTACTAAGTGTTCTAGTCCATGGGAAAAGGTTGACATCTGAGGTCATTGCTCTGTGGATGATCTTATAGCCATTGACATATCAGGGAGCATCTAAGGGAAATATTATAGGGGCCATCAAGACTGTTTCAAATTTCCTGATTGAATATATTTAGACAGGATAAGCTTCAATTACATAAGTACTTGTTTTGTATAATGGAGAATCAGAGCCGCATGTGGATTTTGATCTCTAACCAGCTAAGTGTATCCAAAAATATGAAAAATAAAGTTAACTATCTTTATTCAGTAACACTGGAAGAGCAAAAGAGCCAGGTGATAACATTTGGACAAGAAGAAAGGGTCATGGGCTTCAGAATAAGGTTTGTGGCTTTTCACCTAAGGTAGGGTGGACCTGAAAAACATAGCTTTGTATTTTTCTTTCCCGGTGGTAACTCAGATAAGGATGGAAATGTATCCTTAATGGCTTTAAACCTTTCTTTCTGTGACCATAGAGTGACCACTTACACATCGAAATGTGTCACTGACCTGAGGTCCAGCTGTTTCTAGACCTATCAATGCAATCAGGTATCCTGGTAAACCAACAGCCAGCTCATGCATGAAGTTTCCCACAGTGTTTACATGAGGAGTTGGACCTGAAGTCAGATGCTTACAACAGCTGTCTACTTACATAGCCATCTTAGGGGAGAATGATTAATGAACTCACTTGGGCAGCAAGGAGCCCAGTTCCCTGATCCATAGTTGCAGCACAGGTATTGATGTGAAACTAATGAGAAATTTGATGCTCAAATTTGAATGTTTATCCCAATTACCAACCAACACATTCAAAATTTTTAAAAGCTAAACCATTAACCTTTTGTTAGGCATGGACAGTGTCAAACTGCGGCTTTATACTGCGTGCAAGAACGTGTGGCTGAAAGCGAATGGAGTCTGACTTCACACATGGTGCTCCTTCTACGCAGACAGCTTGCTTTGACTCCCACACAAAGTCTTCAGCAATGGAAGGAAAGAAAGAAGGAGATGGTGGACACCTTGGCAGTTACTGAGCATTAAAAAGCTTGGGCAATATGAGGCATCCTTCCCAAATTAAATTATTATACTTCTAGATAGAAAACATCCCAGTGTGGGGCTTAGCACTGGGGTGTTGGGACAGTAGACCTTCTTTGTGCTCTTGAGACAACTCCTGAATCATTATTACAACACTAAAGTTTTACCCTTTACTACAGAACGATTTACTAGCTTATCTTTCCCCCTAAGAAAGGAAAAGCATGGTACAGGTTTAAAAAAATAGATCAAAAGCCCATGGGGCAGTGATTCACTTAATCGGGTGAGGCTAGGCAAGTTAGATCAAGGCCCCTGACTGGGATGTAGCAAAGAGATTGCAGATTTGTAGTCTGCACATAGTGGCTATCTCTTCCTTGCCCTGTAGGACAAACATAGTAGATATTATCCATCAGTCTCCTTTACAGGAGCTGGGACATGACTGATGCTCTGCCTTTCAACATGAAGATCTGGACAGAACTTCCCACCAAAGAGAGCAATGGTAGAGATGGAATCTGTGTGGCAAATCCAAAGTGTCAGAAACTAGGATCCTTGCCCTTAAACCTATGTTTTCAGCTGGCCTGCTCTAGTCAGCCATTTGTTCACTGACCTTTAATAGGTGAGACCTCCTCTTGCCATTCGAGATTAGCTCAGAATATGAACTACATTCTGGTTGTCATAGTGTTATCCTTTCTCTACTTCTTAGGTTTCACTTTTGCTGTTGTTTTCCTGATTTTATCCTTTGATAGAATATGATTTCCGCAAAAGAAATGACTTTCAGAGTGGATATGGTGGGACATTCATGACAAAAAGAAAAACAAACAAACAAAAACAACTTTTGTTTGTTGATTGCTGAATCCCCCATCAACTTGATTCATCTGTAAGTCATAATTATTGCTCAAATGGTTGGATAAATAAAAGAGTGGTTTCGTTATGATGTTACTAGGGAACCCTGTGGATAAATAACTGAAGGTTTTCTCTGTATCCCTTAATATGAAATTATCTCAAGGAGTTGAAGTTCATTTCCAATTCATCAAACAAGTCTGTGAGGCTGTTTGTGACCTGGGGAGTTGTCAGATAAAGAAAAGAGCCAGACTTTTTGAGTCTACCTATTGTAAGAATAGTAGAGAAGAGTCATGTATCATGCTGATGGTGCACTTTATTACTCCCAGGACCCTTCCAAACATTCTGTAATAATCCCATTCCTTCTGAAACTGGGGTTTAGAGTGATTCATTATAGCCTTCACATACTGAGAACAGTCCTACAGAAACTGCAGTGAGATTGGAGTCAGTATCTGCTTTGGAGACAATGCTGGGAATATTCTATTTTCCTGAGTGGTCTGCTAGTCAGACAGCAAATGTGATTGGGTCATGCTCTTGCCACAGAAGGAAAGAAATCCTCGCAGTGCAAGATAAATGCTCAAGCACTTGTCCTTTCAATGCTGAGGGAAATAGTTCCGTTCATGGGAACTTCATTCTGGGAAACAGCAACTTCATTGCTTGAAGAGGCCATTTTGTGCAGAAAGAGTTAAGCCTTTTTTCAGAGGAGCCTGACTCTAAGCCAGTATATGGCATTAAGCACAGAGAAAATTGGGCTGAATAATCCCTTTAGTCTCTTTAAGGTGCTGAGCTGACATTTTGATATGCCGTAAGTTGGCAACTCAACGTTTTATACTTTATCTTCCAATTCCACATTTTAAGTCTTATTTTCCTCTTTCAGAAGCATACTGGATACCTGCAACTACCTTAAACCATATCAATAAAAATAAAAACTGGATGCTTTATGTTAGCTTCATAAAATGAAAAGTTGATACTCCAAATTTTGTAGAAAGAGGAACCTAATTTATACTTAAAACTCACCTCTCAAAAAATTTAAGACTAACAGCATTCTATAAGGACAATATGTTACAAAGCCATGAAGGGTTAGAATTAGTACTGTCAGGAATAAATATGATATAGGATTGAAGTATGACTTTTCCAATCAGTTGGGGTCCTTTTATGAGGTTTGATTATAGATGTAAAAATACAATTCTTATTCTATTCCTGATAAGACAGGCTATTAAGAATGTGTCCCTGCTGGGATTTCCAAATTTAATCGAAAGAAAGTTTCCAAATCCAACTAGTGCATTGTGAGAATTAACAGAAGATAAGTCCGTACTGGGTCACAATTGAGGGACTGCGTGTGAAACTTTTTATATATGTGTTTGTCCTAATAAGGAACCAGCAAAATCAGGTCTGTAAGTTGACTCTACATTGATTTTCTTTCCTCAGCAAGCAAACCTCCAAGTCTCCTGCACACCTTACTTTTCTCTTGCCTATGTTTCTTCTTTTAAGTAATCCATCAATATGCACTAATTTTCTTTCATGTGAATTACCAGTCCTCTGTTGCCATCCTGCCTGGAATGTGGCTTCCATGAGAGCTGGGCTGAGCCCACTGGGAAAAAGTATCTGGGGCCTGAGATAATGTAAGAGTTCAGGAAATATTTACCAAATGTAAGCATGATGCTTGGACCTGCTAAACGGGATTCCCATTGTGATGACTTTCTGGGCTGAAAAGCTGCTACACAGTGAGTCACTGCAGCTCAAATTCTAGCCCAGGACTTATTGGTCCACAGCAAAATTTTAATTTTCTCTGACCCAGAGACATTTCTTTAGAAGTGGAATGGAACGGAAGCACGTGAGTGCCATCCTTAACATCAGGGTTATCTTCCGTGACATCCTGCGACCTGTTTGAGAGGAGAAGGGAGTTTCGTCCACTACAGTCAGCTGTGAGGAAGCAAAAGCAAACACAACCATTTGATTCTGACAGGCTGTGCTATCTTCAAGAGCTTGCCAGTGGCACTCGTGTGGCATGATAATGTCACTAGCTCTGCACATCAAGTAAACAATGAATAGCCCTGGATGGATAGCAAAACTAAAGATCCCAGCCCTGTCACCCACATCAGGGAAAATCTTCTAACCACGATAGCAGAGCAGTATTTGCTAACAGTATTTCTGTTCCATTTTTCATGTATCACATACTGATGAAGAATGTGCCTTAAGGAAGATCTTACCTATTATATATAATATATAGCATAATATATGAAGATCTTGCCTATTACATATAATAGAATAAAGGCCATTATTTAGAACATCCTAACTGTCCAGAGTCACCAGTATTCTCTGTATCTTCATCACTGTAGATTACCGAAGAGAAAATTTCTCTTATTTTATTTCCTACTTTGCTTCTGCCTTATCTGTGCGTGTGTGTGGTGTTTCTAGATTTTAAAGTCTTCGTCTTTGTAACACACACACACACACGCACTCACACACACACACACGCACTCACTCACACACACACACACACGCATGCACGCACTCGCACACACATACTTGAAATAAAGTGCCTCAGCCCTGCTTTGGTTTTTGCCCCTCTGCTGGGTCAGAGGTCTCCCTCTGAAGAGTTTGCCTGTGTACCAGCAGTCATGCGGAACCTGTTTGCTGGCTTCATCCCCTGCACTTGAAAGGGAATGCCATAGAGATGGGCTGACCTTCCTGGCCTTGGAACCTAAAGGGAGCCCTGTGGGGAGTACCTGGAGGGAGGGATTCTCCTGTTGGTAGCATCCTGCTTGTTCACTTCAGTGGCTGTGTTTTAACTGTGTTCTTGTATTCTTTACCGGCCACTGGAAAGGTGAGTATTTTTTTTTTTGTCCCAGCTTCAGAGGCATTAAGCCCTTCACCTTGACTTCTCTTAGAAAGCAAAACCAGGGAAGGCAGAGAGACAGGCACACTGAAAGATGTAACAAAGGACACTGGTGCTCTTACCACACGGGTAATTATTGTGCCCACAAACACAGAGTGTGGGTAGGCTGCATGCTTGCCTCGCAGGATTTCTGTTTATAAGGCCTTTGCTCCCTCTTTTACATAGAAGGGCTTTTAAGTTGGTCTACATTTGTAGCTTTTAAGGTTAGTAATCTCTGTCACAAAATGCTATTTTTGACAATCATGTCCTTTTGAAAGGAAGGCAGCTCCTATAGCGTCTCAATTATGGACAAATCTTGGAAAATCAATGATCTTAATGACCTTTGCCTACTATTACACAAGAGGTGCAAGGCTGAAGGTGTGTTTAAAATAGAAAAAAAACAATATTTAAGTAAACTTTTTCTCGAAGAAAATATACATACAGTATTATTTTTATTGGATCTCACAATTGTACCTCAGCTCCAAATACACCTCCTTGAAGTTTTAAAAGGTTAACAATTAACCTTGAGTGAAGGATCCAATATCTTGCATTTCAGGTTGCATAATTGCAGGCCACATTTCCTTGGCATGTTTCGGAGAGATGAGTTAAATTTTGAAAGAGAAGCCTTCTATTTGAGCTTTGTGAGCCTAGGCAAGTTTATATACTCCCGGGCCAGCCCAAGGGATTTCTGCTAAGAAAGATGAAATGGCTGTGGTGAAATCAAGCTACCACTTCAGCCTCTTTGTCCAGTTTGTAAGTTCTCCTGGGGATTCTCCACTTGCTTGGGAAAAGTCGGTCAGTGGTCAAACAGCCATAGATCAAGTGTAGCAGGGATGAATATGCACACCCACCTCCAGGGCCCTGGACCACAGCAGAAGCAGGTAATGCACAGACAATGCAAGAGAGAAAAGCACTTTGAGAACAATAAGACGCTATTGTTAGAGAAACCCACAGTCCATGAGGTTTGCAAGTGGTGTGGAAACTTTGCTCTACTTCTTTGCCTACTTCAGAGAGAATTACCCAGAATGTGGGACATCTAACCAGTCTATATGGACAAGTTTGAACTCATGCATACAAAACAATGGTTCCATAGTCAGATGGAAGTTTCTGTTTATGCAATAAGAATTAGAAATGGATGAAACTATGATATCACAGCTACAGTGAATTAAGTTGGAATGATTTGTAAATGAACAATTAACAGCACAGTTGCAATATTGTTTTTTACACCTGACTCATATTTTCCTGCTACGTGGAACTTAGGAATTCACTGCATTTATTTGAGGTTATTTTTTAAAATGTACTATATTGGTTTATTCGTGTGTAGGTGTATGTTTTTCTCTCCCTTTTACTCTTTGTGTCTGGGTCTCTCTTTCTGACTGTCTCGTGTGTGTGTGTGTGTATGTGTGTGTGAGTATATGTGTGTGTGTATTTATGTGTATGTGTGTGTACATGCCACAGCACATATGTGCAGGTGAGAGGACAACATGCAGGTATTAGTTCTGCTCCTCCCCCTTTCACCACATGGGTCCCAGGGATCAATCTCTTCCTAAGTTTTGCCAGCAAGCACCTTTACCTGCTGAGACATCTTCCCCAGCCTAGGGCTGCATTTCAAACACAAATTAAAGGAACCAGGTCATATTGCCATTCCCAGGAATGAGTAGGATGATGGTGGATTTATTGGGCTCTCAGAGGAATAACAGAAAAGCTTGAAACCTTTCTTTGCAAATGAGATATCTTTATCGTGGTGCAAAAAAGTCACCATGCTTTAAAATCCAACTCCAAAGGTTTTGTTGTTGTTGTTTTGTTTTGTTTTTCCTTTTGGAGTTTAAACTTCACACTAATCACCTGTTTTTCCAGCTTCTTTGCTACATCTGGCTCATTTTAACTTGTGGCTAGATGTCGAAACCATGCAGCCCTCTGTGGTTAGAGTCATTGCCACCAGGAAACCATGAGCAAGCAGCAGAATGGCATGGGAGGGGGAACTTTGGGAAAAGTATGTTTTTATTTCCATGTTGGATATAAAGTTGGATCATATGCGAAGACAGCTGTATACATGGCTTCTACCCAGAGCTCTGGAAGGAAAAATATCAAAGGCTTCCCTTTTTTTCTGAAAAAAAAATATTTATAACATTGACTTATTTCATTTTAAAGACTTAGTTTATCTATGTGTGTAAGTGTGTAAGCCTATGTGGGTATGTGCTCCTGTGTTCGGGTGCTGTGGAGGGTAGAGGCTGGAGTTACAGATGGCTTTGAGGCACTTGTGTGTGCTAGAAACACTGGCCCTCAGGAGGAATGGTACCTCCTCTTAACCACTGAACCATCCCTGCAGCCCTGATTCTCAGACTTTTATTAGCTGGATAGTAGACGGTAAAGATGCCTCACTTCCTGATGGCATCTCTCGAGCTATGAAAACCTACCATTTTCTGAGTGGCTTTGCTACTTGTATGTTGAATCCAGAGTATACTTTGTGAACCAGACATTATTAGTCCAACTAAGATGCGCACATCTCATTTTGTGTGACACACACTCTCATTTTTAATAGCCATGGTCAAAGGTTATTGTCCTAAATGTCTGAGGTCATGGTCCTCATGTTTGTCCTTGAGAACTTCCCTTTTCGGATGAGGGGATGGCTCACTGGATTGGTAGCAGCACATACTACACAAACAAGAGGACCTGTAAACCCATATTGTGAGGCAGAGATGCTGAATTCCTGGAGCTCACTGACCAGGAGAAATGGTGAGTTTCAGTGAGAGAACCTGTTTCAGTATTCAACATCATCTTCCAGCTTCTGAATATCTGTCCTTAAGTATGTCAGTACATACATGTGTGTACAAACCACTCATATACCTGTACTATAAACCTACACACACTTACCCTACACACACACACACACACACACACACACACACACACACACACATTTCCCTTACCCTGATGTCTTTGAATGTGCCTAGGTTTACTGGGACATCTGAGTATTCTAACGTCCTTATTCACAAATAGATAATATTTTTGAGGGGGCAATATACAAAGTAAATGAGGCTCTGAATGGCTTTAAGTAAATGAATAAAATTTCACTAGTATACATCTTCCCTCTTTGATAAAATACAGCCTCCCAAGGGTTCCAAAACACCTGTAATTTACCTGAGAGTGGAGGGACAGGCCAGCCCCTCTGAGCCAAGCTGGAAGTCTGTTCTCATCATTCCCCATGGCATTAGCTCTGATGTTGGATGTGTGGCAAACGAGGCTTCTTTGCAACAGTTTGCTCTCAAGGTTGGTGGCCTCCAGTCAGGGCTTATCTGTAAGTTGCGTCTCAGGAGTGAGGCCAGATCAATACTGTATTCTTTCAGGCCTCTCTAAACCCAGCGGGGAAGGCAATCACCACAGTGCAGCTCCCCGCACCTTCTGGAGCAGATCAATATTCTGACAGCGCGGAGCTTTGTTCCTTCCCCAGCTTTAAGATGTTCTGCATGCTCTACATGATTGCTTAAAGGCTTGCTTTCCCTTCCCCATATGACAACACCGCTCCCACCCTGATCTTCCTAATACTATCACTGTAATTGCCTTGACATGAAATAGCAGCACAAACCCAGCGCAAGGCTTTGAGCTGTTTTATCTTTTCTGAACATCTCCATTAGTAAAGGGTGTTGATTTGGCTTTAATATGTAGCTGGAGCTTTAAAGCGAACATGCACTTATTTACACTGGTTTTCAGAACCCACTGAGATTATTTTGCCTATGGGAATCAACTATTTCAGGGAAGAAGACGAGGTAACTGTCTCAGCCCAGGAATATTAGCTTAAACTTTATGCAGCTTGAAGCCCATTATGCTTACCCCATACTGCCATAGCAATTGTCTCAGAAGGGCCTGTGTCTTACCTACTTTTTAAGTGATGCTGGATGAAATGAAATATTTATTTGACTGTTTTCCGCCAATGTTCCATTAAGTAATAAGTACCACAAGGTTCAGAATATCCCATTTTTCCAATTTTTATTTTTCTTGTTGTAATGCTTGCGAAGCCACATTATTGAGATGTTTTAAATTTTTACTATGCCCACTCCTCTTAATTTCTTCCCATTACATATCATATCTACCCCCTACAACTGAGATGCGTTTTAAAATATAGTAGTCTGTGGGTATTCATAAGGGATGCCTCCAGGGCCTCCCAAATGCAAAAATGGATAAATGCTCAACTTATACAGAAATACATTGTTTGCAAAGAACTTTTTCATAGCCTCTTCTATATTTTGCAAGTCACCCCTACATTCACTGTGTGGAATATAATATAGACACAGCATACATGGTTGCTCTACTTAGTCTTTTGGGGACTAATTACAAGGAGAAAGATGATATGCATTTTGGGCAGACATGTTTCCTCTCAAATATTGATTCTACACATGTGTTAATCACTATATAGAGGATGAACTGAATATATTGAATGGTGATATTAAAACCTTAGTAACAAATGGAAACCTTCAATGAAAACTCAGAAGGTGGCTCCCAAAATGCAAATTAAGCCTGGGCATGATGCTACATATCTGGGAGTCTGAGACAAGGGGTCTTGAGAGTGAAGATAGCATGGGTCATATAGAGAGACCCTATAAGAAAACAATAACCAGATAATAATTAACACTTCTATATACTCAGTGTCCTTTAAATGTAACTTTCGGGTCTCATGTCCCAGGACTTTTCCTTAGAGCCTGAACTGAGTCCAGCAGTCCACCATAGCCTCTGTTCTGAGCCTTCTCTATTATTTCTTTCAGACACAATGCTTGCCTTTGATTTGTTCCTCTAAATTCTTCCTACCTTTCAAGATTGGTGTCAGTCTCAGGCCATTTGAAAACCCTTGGGGTCTGGTCCAGTGTGATGGGTCACAGTTGGAGTACTCTGTTGACAGGGTGTTTTGCTGTTCCAGGAAGCTATATTTCAGAATGTGCCAGTGATCTACCTGAGATTCTAGATACTAAGTGGGCGAGACTCTAGACTAACTTTAGGAATCTTGGGCTTTCACTGCTGCGCCAATGTGCTTTTCCATAGCAGCGGAGGAATGTGGGTGGGGGAGGATTGTATGGCTTGATACCATCTCCCTCAAAGCTCACATCATAAGACATCTATCTACATTTTCCTGTCTTGGTGTTTTAAAACAGATCATTTTTGGTTAGTTTGTTCATTCATAGACTTGATCTAATATAGTATGAATATCACTAGTTACAGATGCAACACTTGTTCGTGTATTGCTTGATAGTGTATTCATTAATAGAAACTGCTTACATCTGTGGACTATATGCACCAATTTATAAAAAAAAATAAGAGGGAAATAATTCAGAATACTTTCGGTATTTGATAAGTAATTAGCCACTTCCTTGGCAGATGCATCAGCTAAAGGTGTTTTATCTTGTAGTTTAATTTAATATGCAGTCTATTTCAGGGTGACTACTTTAGTGCAACTTCAGAATATGTTGCCCTGCTGAGATATACAATATAATTAAAAAGTCTAGCTGAAGTATTCAGATGTATTAAGCTGCTGCATAGAGTTACCTTCTTATTGGTGGGGATAGATTCAGCTTGTCAGAAACATGGCTGTCACGGTGAACAGATGAAAGAATTAGTTTTGTGCACTGAAATACTCAAAAGGCAGCCACACAGCAATGCAGTGATGTAGAACAGAACGTGTATTAGGTATAATGTGTCGAGAAGTGGGAGAAGATGATCAGGGCTTGTGAGAGTTGATGCAATTAAATTAATATGTATTTTGAAACACAATACGACACTACACTAGAAGTCAAAGGCAACACAGACAAGATTTTATAAATGTGTGTAGGGTCCATTTACTTACAATGTGGATATAGAAAATGAAGACACAAGAGAGGATAAACTCACTAAGTAGTGGAAGAGGGGATGCTCAAGAACAGTTGGTCCATGGCATTGTAGAAGGCTAAAAGAAATAAGAACCCAATTTTGATTTAGTTGTTATTGTAGAACTGTGCTTTTGTTTTGAAGGAATAAAATTTTCCTTCTTTTCTTGCTCTCTTCTTTCATTTCTTCATTCTGTTTCTTTCTCTCGAAGTTTAGAAGTAACATGGGGTGGGCTGAACTTGTTAGTACTTACTACTTGTGTCCTTGGGATTTCATTTATTTTACCCGAAATCTACAATATGATGATGAAATGTATTTCAGACTTAAAACAAAGAGTGGTATACCACTAAAAGAAGTTATAAACACTAACATCCCATAAAGTCTCTTATGTTTTTACTTAATTATTGCAACAAATACTACTTTTTTTAATTTGATAGTTTAATCATTATGAAAATATATTTTCCCATACATTATATTCTAGTCACTGCTTCTATCCCACATTGTCTCAGCCTCTCCTTTTTCCAGCCCACTCAAAACTACACACGTTTTCTCTCTTAATAAACAGAAAGCTAAAAATAAACAAACAAATAAAACCAGACTAAGACAAAACAGATAAGCAGAAAAAAACAAAGAGTAAAAGGCACAAGAAACACACACATACACACTCTCTTTCTATCTCTCTCTCTCTCACTCACACACACACACACACTCACACAGAGAGAGAAATCTAATAAGACATAAAATTGGAAACCATAGTGTGTAAGCAAGAGAACTTTATATAAGGTTAAAAACTACCTAGACAGATCATTTTGAGACAAAAGTCTCTCCCCAAAGTACCATCCAGTTGTTTATGTTGATAAGCTACTGCTGGATATAGGATTTACCCTGAATTGTGGTTCCTATATCCAGTGAAACTCCCTTGGAGAAAACTAATTTTTTCTTTGCAAGTGGTTATCAATTTTCGATAGCTTCTGCGTTAGGGATGGAGTGTGTGTCTACTTCCCCACTCAGCATTGTTACCCCTTCTGGTTTAAACCTGTGCAGGCCCTGTGCATGCTGCCATGGTTTCTGTAAGTTCATAGGTAAGTCTGTTCTGCTCTCTCTAGAAGGCTTGTTTCCTTGCTGTCTTCCATTCCTATTGGCTCTTACAATCTTTCTGCCTCCTTTTCTGCAAGGTTCCCTGAGCTCTGAGGGAAGGGATTCAATGGAGACATTCCATTTAGGATTGAATGTACAAGGTATCTCATTCTCTGCACATTGTTCAGCTGTGGGTCTCTGCATTTATTCCTACCTGCTGTAGGAGGAAGCTTCTCTGATGATGGCTGAGATAAACACTGCTTTCTGAATGTGGCAGAGTGTTGTTAGAAGTCATTTTATTGCTATGTCCTTTAGTAAAACGGTCATATTTGGTTTTCCCTTAGATTCCTGGCCTCCTTAGACTCAGAGTTTTGGCCGCGGGAGCATTGTCAGCTATGGATACCTTCTCATGAACTGGGCCTTAAGTCACAGCAGATAGTGGGTGGTTACTCCAATAACTTTTGTCCCACTCTTACCCCAGCACATTGTGCAGTCAGATCACCATTGTAGACTGAATCGTCTGTGGCTGGATTTGTATTCATTTACCTTTCTCCTCTGGTAATGTGCAGAGTACCATCAAGTACTGTGAACAGTTTTCAGTAGTGCTGGAGGCTCTAGGGAGGCACCAGTTTGACTTTTCTGTGTTCAATACCTATATATCTTGTCTACAGCAATGGGGCTTCTGTGTAAGTTTTTGGGAATCAACCAATAGCTTTGTCAATAGCCTGAACTATTTGGGAGCTTTCATGGGGCCCTTTTTGCCCAGAAACTCAATTCCATGTACCTAATCCATGGCAGTGGAGGTTTCATTTATTGATGAGAGATGCTCATTTAGGACTTTATCACTCTCTTAGAATAAATACATATATGAAAAAATGTGAATAGAATCACAATTACTATTTACTGATCATCTTCTATGTTCTAGGTGTAGGTTTTTAAATGCCTTTGGGTAGATATCAACATAATTGATTGATTTATTGCAATTATTCTCAATAATAATATTTCTGAGTTCATTTTAAAATGTTTAATTTTAATTTTCTCCCAGTTGTTCTAGGTGAAGTCTTTCTATACCAAACTGGTAATGACCTATAGTTACCTCTTGCTGCTTGGTCTTAGGATTTAAATCCATAAACTAAATTGAGTTTAAATGGAATCCTTTTTTTTTTCCAGTCCCAACTGACTTCAGAAGAAATCTGAATCTAACAATTGACTTATTCACCTAAAGAGATAACTCACAATTTTTGACAGGATTTGCTCAAAGAGACACATGGCTAGTCTACTAAAAGTTGTCTTGGGGTTGTATTTCTTTCTTCTTAAAGTTTATTAGAGTTTTAAAATTTAAAGAAATAAACATTAAATTTCAATTTTTGAAAGTTAATACAATGAATCAACAATCACTACGGAGAGCAATGAACTGAAATTGGATCAAACTTCAGAAGTCAAAGACAGAACCAATTGTCCTGCTGCCCTGACAGCCAGCAACTGCGACACATGGAGGCGTTCTTGGGTGACTTTTCCTACTGATCAGCTGCCGTTACCACTAGCTACTGGGGCTTGATCTTCTGGATAGACTCTCAGAACTCAGAAACATGTTTGCTAGGGCTACAGGTTTAGTATAAGAAAACGATATACATTGAACCCACTCACAATAAGATGCATGCAGGGAAATGCAGAAGTGCAGTGGCTTACAGGCATACCCCCCTCCCACATTAATATGTAACATGCTGAGTATTGCCAGGCTGGGAGACTCACCTGCACTTCAAGATCCATGGGTTTCCACTGGAACTTGATTAAGCTATGACTGATTGAAGTCTTTCTTATATGACCTTTTCTGCCAAAAGGTTAGAATGATATCAAAGGCTCTAAAACTCAATCATTGAATAACATAGATAGCCTTTTTAAAAACTATCTGTCATCTTAAATGATTTCACCAGCATAAGCTATTAAATGTGGTCCAAGAAGTCAAATATGAATAATAAGGATTATTTTTATCTCATCATTTAGGAAATCTCTCATCACTTAGGAAATACCATGGGTTTAGAATTTGTCTCCCAGAACAAGGGACAGAATTCAGAAATTTTCTTGCTATATAGAAGCTATTACTATATTATAGAACTTCATATGAGATGAAGACTCCTGTGTTATTTTTATATATTAAATATCCTAACATATATGGAGTAGGAGCAGAATGTGTAGCCTAGTGGGACTGCATGAACAAGGCTTTAAACTTAAATTTTAGTACCAGAACCATGTTCACAAACAAAAGTTCTAAGAGTAGATAGAATTCAACATTTACAAAACAGTTACAAAATATGTTAGAACACAATATGATAGGGAAATATAGCACAATGTCCAGTTCCAGGTTTTTATCTTTTAGGAATTTCAAGTTACTATTTTCCCCTTTCAACTTAACTTTGATTGAAAACAAATATTTCATTTAATTATTCTTTAAGCCAAACCTGTTCTTTATTTTGTTATTTTAGTCACCCCCCTTTAATGGTATTGACATCTGGCAGAAGTCTTAACAAATAATAAAAACTCACACTCCTTGGAGTTGTCTATTTCTTTTGTATTTGATTAAAGTGCCATGGCTGGAATTTCACGTATTCCTTTCTGTGTCTTTCTCAGGGAACGGAAGCAGGGGGCATAAGGTGCTTTGATTCTGATCATTAGATTTCTGTTATTCTACTGTGAAGTTGTCTGTCTTCCAATCCCAGTTAATAAGAAATCTTCATGGGAACACTTTGAATCCATGTGAATACACTCTTCATCAGACACCTTTCACACTAAAATTATCTATTCAGCCTCATTGATGGTCCAACCCTATATTAGTTATAGAATTAAAGGCAGATCATCACTTTACTGAAGCAAAGGTAAATTGCTGCAGTTTGTGACAGCAACTGTCCAGAGAAAGAGGTTTTTTTTTTTAATCTTCCTTTCTTACCTAAATGAAACTGAAAGCACTAATTCAATTTGTACCTTGAAAAACACTATCTAGAAAATATTCCTTGGTGGAAAAGAAACTGAACACACACTGTAAGGTCAACTGGTCTAAAATCAGACTAATTGTAATAAATCCTAAGAATGGGGCAGTGTGGCATTATGGACCTCCTAAAGCCAAAACATGCATTGGTGGAGATGGCAGAGTGATGGGAGCTCGGTGCTCAGTGTAAAATTTGTCACTAGCTACTGGCACCCCAAGTTCCTTCCACCCCTCATTAATTGAGTATTAATACTCAGAACTCATCATCTTTTATGCCTTGGCACCTCAATGATGCTTATCCTAGTTGGTAATGGACCCATGAGGCATACAGCTATTAAGCACACAAAGCACACATTAGCTAAAATACAACCTCTCCCTCATCCAGAGCCATATTCAGGTCATGAAAAAGCATAAGGATGCTGGTACCAATGCCTAGGAAATGATCCATTGGCAAGAATGAAGGTATGACATCTCCAGAGACAATGAGGATGGCCTCCTAGCTTGATCACTAAGGTAACAGCACCTACTAGTCTGCAGTTAAATTTTACAGACTATACATTATCTCATAACAAAGATAATAGCATGGGCAAGAAAATGGTAGGACATCCAGAGAGACTTACTCAGGTATCTATAAAAGTTGTCCATGTACTATTAGTATTTCTGATTTCCATAAACCACTCAATTTTTCCTTTTTCCCACAGCTACGCATCTAGAATGTTAGCTCAATCAGGTAAGAATTTCTTCTATTCTTAAAACTTTTGAAATCACATATTTTATTTCAATAATGAAATTAAAGCTGATATTTACAGGAGACCACTTCCTACCTATAACCCCAGTAGTCCAGTCAATAAGGGAAACATTGAATGAATGGGACCTCCTAAAATTGAGACACTCCTGTAAAGAAAAGGTCACTGTAATTAAGACAACAAAAAGGCAATGTACTGATTGGGAGAAGATCTTCACCAACCCCACATCAGACAAAGGTCTGATCTCCAAAATATATAAAGAACTCAAGAAATTAGACTTTAAAATGCTAATTAACCCAATTAAAAAATGGGGCAATGAACTGAATAGAGAATTCACAACAGAAGAAGTTCAAATGGCCAAAAGACACTTAAGGTCATGCTCAACCTATTTAGTGATCAGGGAAATGCAAATCAAAACAACTTTGAGATACCATCTTACACC
>LOEQ01006560.1:0-26390 GCA_001685075.1 Bramus lutescens | reverse complement strand
CCAGCTGTTGCCCAAATAAGGTAATGCACCAGGGGTGCAAGAAAGAGGAAATTCGCCATCTTGTAATGGCGTTCTGTGGGCGGCTGCTCACAAATCCCCAGCAGATGCTTTAGAACCATTAACAGACTCCTTACTCCTATGGATGAGCAGCTCTGCCCATCCTTCCCTGTTTCTAAGACTTACTTCAGAACCAGGAATACATGTCTAGTCTAGGGCTCTCTTGAGGAAATGATACCTTTGGCATCTTAGCAAGGCATCTTTTTTTTTTTTCTAAGCTGGAATAGAATGTGTCTAACAGCAGATCAGAGAGTTAAGTGACAGTTCTTATTTCCTTCGCAATATAATGGAAAAGCATCATTGAAATGGGAAATTTAATACAAATAGAGAAGAAATATGATTCTAGATACCTTTTCTGATTTAAATTAATTTTTTTCAGAAGCTCCAACTTTACTGATAATACTGATTTAGGAAACGAACACTAATTCTCCCTGAATGAAAGGATCTTTTTAGGGCATTTGGCAGAAGATCTTAGCATGGTTTCCGTGGGACTGTGAAAGAACTGCTGTCATATGTGTAATTCTAATCTATAGATGGAGGGGGTATATAGATTTCATTGAATTCTCAAATAAATCCACTATTTGTACCTAAAAAAATGACAGACATGTTAAAAATCCCAAGATTTTTGTTCAGTACCTGAGTATTTTAAGATAAAAGCCAATGTAAGCCAAGAGTTCAGAGGGAGAAATTCCTGATCCGCATTAAAGTTTTTTGAGAATCACCATCCTCTTCTTCATACAGATGGAGCATTGTGTATGGTTCACAAGGTTATTGGGAAATACAGAGAGTTACATGTAATTTTTTATATCTCAGTTGTCTTTATTATCTTCACATATAGTATTTGTAGATTGCTTTATAAAATTCTTAGAACCATCGGAAATGGCATTTTGGGTTCTGAGGGAAATGGGCACAATGGATTGAAAGGGCAGAGAGGAAAATTCATGGCACCTGTATTTGTGGTCTGTCTCGGGAACTCTGCTGACTGGTGAGAAGAGAAGTAGGAGGCTGGTGAAGACGAAGAAAGGAGGTCAGCTCACAGTGGCAGTCACCTGCAGCAGAACATTGATCACTGAGTGCCGGGGTATGGTGACCGTGACCGTTCTGGAGCAATTCTTATATTCAACAAGCAGATTATGGAGAATGACATCGTCATTGGACATGTGAGCACCTGAAAGGAGAGAGTGAACATCCTGCAACCCATAGGGAGGCATATGGAAATGTTTTAGTCTGGTCTCGTTAGAGACAGTACCAATAAGAGCTACATATTCCCTGAGAAGTAATGAGCTACTAGATGGGAATGAGGCCATTTTCAGAGTCCAAAGTACACAGTGAAGCAGTCAGATGATTGAGGTAGGAGCGAACACATGTCAGAGCTCTAGAACATCAGAAACCACTCTTCTGCTTCCTACTTATGTTCAGACGTTCAACATCATCAGTGATGCCTGCCTCCATTGGTGAGAATGAGCCTCTAAGTCCATCTTCTGACTCATTGGCTGCTCTTTTCTGGAAATCCTCTCAGTCTCATCTGGAGACATTGTGAATATGTTAGTATTTACCTCAGCATCTGGGCAGCCTATTCATATTGATTCCAGAAAGCAACCCTCAAACCAGAACACGGACACAATACCTACGAGTAGAGAAACAATGCACAACAGACAGATGATAGCTGAAATCAGATGCGATCGATGGAAGGAATTTAAAAATAAGCTGGGAAAACACTGCCTCTATGAAACATTGTTAGAAACTACTGTGTCATCAATATACACTCTGTCTTCTACTATTTTAATTTTTGTTGAGAATTTAAGAAGGTAATTAAATGAAGCTCCACATAAAGTGTTAGTTTTTAAAATTTAAGACAATAAGTTTTCATGCTTCTGCATCCTGTGTCCTGGAGTCTTCATTTGATGGTTGTAGAACATGAATCCCAATAATGACCCTTCCTTTAACCAAACTACTATTTGAGCCTATTTGCTAATCTTTATAATAAGATGGGTTCATTTCCACAGAGTTTAGAAACACGCTGGAGGGTCAATGACTGTGGAGTGTTGAACACTGAATGCCGTAACCTGCGGAAAACATATCCTCCAGTCAAAGGCTTTTGAATTTAATTCTCACTGTCGCGAAAGCCCATTGAATGTGCTTGTGCCTTAAATACCTTCACCTATAACTATTAGCCACTGGTTTCTCTTCAGCCTTGTTCAGTGAAATTCAGCTAAAAGAAAATACTGCAAGCAGAAATTATGCTATCTAATTCTCGTTTTATCCCAACACTGTGAAATAGCTATCTCTCTTTCTGCCTGGAAAAGATTTAATTAATATATTTGTTTTACTTGTGGAAGGACTTTAGGCAAAAGCCAGCTAAAGATAGATCTAATTCACTGAAAAACACCATTCTTCAAATTACATATGTTCAAAACTAGTTTACAGATTTTGAGTAAAGTTGTGTGTGTGTCTGTGTGTGTGTACATGTGCACACACAGGTACACATACACACACATAGGCACTTAGAGGCAGAAATTAGATCAACACATAATTACAATATTATATTAACCCTGTTTTTATTGTAGCTGACAAAAAATAAGAATATAAGGGAGTAGTGATCAATTTTCAACATGGACCCAGGATCTCAGGCCAACTTTATTCCTCCTATGGCCTTTGTGCTAACAATTGATGTTTTAAAGGGAATACAGGGATAACTGCCTACACACTTTGAGGTCCCCCTTGGCTAATCCTGCGTGTCTCTCAACAGATGTCCAGAGGCAACTCGGAAGATCCATCTATGTAGTGAGAAAAGCACATAGTAGCTGGTTGGGTGCTTAGCAGCTGGAAGAGAATGTAAAATAGACAGGGATGTAGAGATTTCTGATCAAGGTACTATTTATTTGTTTGTTTATTCATTTATTTATTTTGTCCTGTGGGTTATGTTTTATCAATCAAGATGAAAAAAAGGATCATGCAATAAATTCTCTCCCTTTTGTCTAAACAAGAGCCATCCAAACCCAATACGAAACTATATACAATAGGAACAGATATCAAGTATAAAATTACAAGCATCATAAGCAATATTATGCAAGAAACACATGACAAATGTTTTAATAAAAATTCTATTTTAAGGTGTCTAAATCTTGTACTGAAAATAAGCTTGGCTAAATCATAAGAGGAAGGTAACTATGGCTATCTAAACTTTAACCCTATCGAAGGCCTGAGAAGAGAAATAATATTACTGGAGTGGACAGAAAGTGCAATCCAACAGCATCCAAAGTGAGCACAATATGACAAAGACAATTAGTTACCTGAGTAATCATCCAAAGTCTCATTTGCATTGTTGAAGCAACCAACTTTGGTTAAGGCCTAGTGTAACTGACAGACCATTTTCAGAGGCAGGAACATTTTCAAAATGTTCTTACCCTGTCTTGGCAAGACTTGACAGTCTTTTTCCTTGTGTCCTGCTTATCCATTTCTGGATACTATGTACTCTGTCAGTGGTTGAGGCATGGGCAGTTCCTTGCCCAAAGGTCAATTGGGCCAAGTAGAAAACAAACTCCAAGTGGAGTGTCCTTGGTGCTAAACATTCTCTCAGAAATAGATTGGTGGTGTCAGAAGCAATCATGTCTCATGGCAACAGAATCCTAAATTATTTAAATGCCATGTACTGCAGATCCTTTAAGTGGTTGAACATTACCTATCTAGGCAGACTACAGTCTCTGTGTATCTAAAGAACCTAAATAATCTGACTATATGTATAACAACAGTGAACAATTATTGACCTATAATATTTAATACCTGTATAACTTAACTACAAAGACTTCATTGCAGAATATTAAATAATCTGTAAACAAATGTACAGCAAATGAAGAAAATGATTTCAAAATGTAAACAATGTGTAAGTATCTTGATCAACGGTAAGAATAATATATACTACAATATGAAAATATATTCTACAAAATGTCCTAAACAGAGGTAGAAACATGCATGTATATAATGTGACAGAATAACTTTGCATAGGTGCACAAATATTGTAAACACAAATAACAAATATAATGTGAACTTGTATCAATATACAAAAAATGAACCAATGTAAATTTTCCATAAATAATATCTCAAAAATATTCACTTTATTACCCATTATTATTATCCTCCTTTTTTAAAACAAACATAGCTTCCACCCCAACCCTCTACCTGATACAAGTAATAGTCAACAACCCCTAAACAGTGTTCCCAACCCTGAGGATAAACTTTTTGGGGAGAGGGGGCATCATTCTCTAGAATTGCTTTTCATTGTCATGGTGGCGATGTTCTCTTTATGGGATCCTGCAAAAGTAAAGTTATGGTTAAGTTTTAAGATTACTGTTTAGTATAGTTGCAAACAATCTCTGAGCAGTCAATAGGGTTTTTCTTTTTCAAAGTTCTTATTTGGTTCATTTCCACTGATATCCAAGCGCACTACATATATGCAGTTTTAATGTAATATTAATAATTATAAATCCAGGTATGGTAGTACATGCCCTATAATGCCTGCATTTGGGAGGTAGATACAGGAGATTTATAATTCAAGGCCACTTATAGTTAGAGGGCCAGTTCAGTCAGTCCAGGCGATGTGATATCTTGTCTAATAGCAAAACAAAACAAGGCAAAAAGCTAAGGAAAAAAATGAATAATATAAACTTTATAATAATAAAAATAAAATCTATGTCCAAAATTGAGACGTACAATTAAAGCCCACTGTTCAGATCTCCTTTAACCAGAAGGTCTTAACAGAAATTTCTGCCTTGTTTCTAAAGCTATTCCCCATTCTTCGCTAAACTCAGCTTGAACTCACCCAGATTAGTCCCAGGGAGGTCACCGGTGACCCTCCTTCGTGCTAAAGCAGAATGGAATTCTCAGTCCACATCCTGCTTCACTGAAAGGCATCATTTGAAACAACTAAAGATTTCATCTTCTTAAAACAGCTGTCAGTGAACTTGGCTTCCAAGGCATCACACTTTCTTCTTTGTTATTTGTTTCCAGTCCTCTCTCATCTTGATTTCTAAAGTCTGAGATTCTTTGCAGGCCAATCATTTGAACTTCCCCGTTTTTCTTTTTGAACTTTCCCTCATAGAACAGAGACTCTCCACAGGAACAATAAACTTTATTTTTATATTTTCAGTGTATACACACACACACACATATATATATATATATACACACACATACATACATATGGGGCACAAATATGGATATATATAGCCTATATACACACGTATACACACATACATATATAGGCTATATCTAGTATACATACATAAATGTAGAGTAAATGATTTTATACAATATTTTTATTGTCATACACAAATTTATTTTATTTCACAGACTCATTAAAGGATTCTGAGCAAACTATTTGCAAAACTAAAATTATTCCTTTAAATGAAAAACAATTTCATACACATTACACATACATTCATTGATTTATATAACATCAAACAACACAAACTAATTATTCTTGGTAATTAGTATTTAGTTTTTAATGAGTTTCTTAGTTATACTGTTGGTTTTCTGTTGTTTTCTGTTTGTTTGTTGCTGGGCGTGGTTCTCTCTATGTATCCCTGGCTATCTAAGAACTCACTCTGTAGACCAGGCTGGCCTTAAACTCACTGAGCGAGCTTCATCTTGCCTTTGCCTCCTGAGCACTAGGATTAAAGTCGTTAGCCACCATTCCATGTCTTAATTAGGGTATCATTGCTTTATTGAGACATAATTACCAAAGCTACTTGGTAATACTTGGCTTGTGCTTCTACATCACTATTAATCACTGAAGTAAGTCAGGACAGGAACTCAAATAGGGCAGTCACCAGTAGGAAGGAGCTGATGCAGAGAGTATATGGGTACTGCTTAGTGACTTGCTCCCCATGACTTGCTCAATCTGCTTTCATTTTTGTTTGTATGTTTTGTTTTATTTGTTCTGTTTTGTTTTTCTTTTTCTTTTTCGAGACAGGATTTCTCTGTGTAGCAAGCCTTACTGTCCTGGAACTAGCTCTGTAGACCAGGCTGGCTGAGCTCACAGAGATCTGCCTGCCTCTGCCTCCTGAGTGCTGGGATTAAAGGCATAGGCCACCACTGCCCAACCAGCCTGCTTTCTTTTAGTACCCAGGACTACCAGCCCTAGGTGATCTTTAAGGAAATGCCCTACAGCTTGCCTTCAGCCAGTCTTCTAGATGTGCCTTCTCAGTTGCTGCTCTCTCCTCTCAAATGAGTATAGTTTGCCTCAAGTTGACATAAAACTAAACAATACATGGCACAATTATGTTAGTGTTAAATACCATGTCTTTGGTAGTAGTAGTAGTAGTAGTAGTAGTAGTGTGTGTGTGTGTGTATGTGTGTGTGTATGTGTGTGTGTATGTGTGTGTGTATGTGTATCTTTTCAGTATGAGTTTGTCTCTTCCAGAATTTAAATTTCCAACAGAGATAGAACCCCAATGTGCATTCTGTGGTTATTATTTAAAATCATTCTCTCTCGAATTGACCCTAAAATTCAAGTTTTGTGTTAGAATAAATATTTAGGGCAAACAATGTTGTATTAGAACATGAACTGATTACATACACTCCTATGATGCACGGACAGAATCTGGGCCACTGAAGTTGGTATTTATCCACTGAGTTTATTTAAGGCCCGCACTTACAGAGTGTTTCTTATTGTTCTGCCAGCCTACACAAGTTATTTTAATTTACACTGAAAAAGATTCTAATAGATAAGTTATCTGTGTCTGTTTGCTTTTGTCTATATGCATGTTCGTGTGGGGGGTGGGTGTTTATGGAATTGGTATAAATATCTCTGCAAGTGACTTTTGGGGCCAGAGGACAACCACAAGCACTGTACTTCAGAAGCTGTCCACCTTGATTTTTGAATTTTTGGAGAACTCTTATCTGGCCAAAATTATTTATGTAGCCTACACTTGCTGGCCCATGGAGCACCTTCTTTAGGCCTTCATGTTTTGACTACTAATTCTTGCCTTGGTTGCCAATGACATTGGCAGCAACATTGAGCCAATTTTTGTTGACCCTAAGGCAAGATTGTACTATAGAAAAAAACTGCATATCTAGAGAAGGCCTTTTTTGACTTGGCTGTCCCTCACTGTCCACCTAGATATTTAGAATCTTCTTCCTCAGTGAGTGATTTCATTATGCACTCCTGTCTTTTTCTTACCGGGCATTCATTAAAATAGTCATGGGAGGGAACTGTTGGTTGCCCCTCTCTAAAGGCTGAAGTTTTTTTTTTCTATTTTTAAAACATGTATTAATTCCTTTAGAACTTCTTTCAATATATTTCATCTTACTCGCCTCCAGGTCATCTCAGATTCATTCCAGCCTAAATTCCTTGAGAACTTCCTACAATATGCTTTGTCATACTCAACCCCCCCAGCTTTTCTCAGATCCATCCCTACCCCTCTACCCATCTACCTTTGAGTGTTTTGTTTCTTCAAAAGCAGAAGGACAAAGTGTCATTATTTCTTTTTATCTTTCTCATTTTTCCAGAAATAGTAGATGAACAAGTCTAATCTTTGGAGAATACCCATCAAGCAACATTTCACGTTCTGTGTTTTCCTAGTTTCTGCCCCTGTAAAATTTCCTTTAGAAATGCACATTTCTTCCTCTGGCCATTTTGCTATATCAGAAAAATATCAATAATGATTACTATGGCGTATTAGTGCAATCAAGTACACAGAAGTGACTCTTCTAACAGCCTGTCTTGTGCTCTGTTGGGGTTTCTTCATGTTAAACAAAAGGAGAAACAAGTTGTGTTATCAAGAACAGCACCCACTCACTTCTACTGGGAGGTCAATTTATTATCTGAGAATACACGTGCATGGTGATCAGGGAAAGTAATTATTTTCTCCGAGAATATAATTCATATGTTTAAAACAATCAATATTCCTAGTCTCAGAGCACTAGGACTCTTAGGTGGTCTCTTTGATATGACGAGTATGATTCCTAAGATTGTCTCCAGAGAACCTGTGTTCTCTGAACCAGAAAGAACAATGCAACCACAGCTGATCATGGGCATAGTTGTGAGTGTCTGCATTTCCTCAAAGATGCCAAAGAAATTTGAAAATCATGTGCAGAAACGTAAGAAGAGTTGTTAGAGAATTTTTCTTCACACCATGTTTGTTAGTCTTTTGTTAGATTCTAGAAGGGAATCTTTCAAACTTTGCTGAGAATTGCCACTCTCAAGGGGTGTGGGCAAATACATATTACAAGTAGTTACTGAAATTCGTCCTGAAGTTGAGAAAATACTCTGTTACAGAATAGGCAGCCTTCCCACTGAGGAATGAGGAAAATATTGCCTCATAAAAGCAGTTGAAAGGAATGAGGATGTTGGATTTTTACCAGGTGGGTGTGTGCTCAGCTCAGATAATAGGTTCCCAGGAAGGTTAGGTTACCATGCAAGGATAGTTTAAGGCAAATAGTCTTTACTTGTTAATTCTCTTTCTGATTGGTACCAATATCCACAGTTTATTACAGATGCCCAGCTTCTACAGATAAAACAGAGTTACTTCCATATAGCCTGTGCGTATCATTTTAAGATGACATAGGATTCCTAATACATTAACAGTATGAAATCATTGCCCCATATGCCACTCAAAGAATAATGACAAGCTTTTTAAAATGTAAATGTTCAGTATAAATGAAAATGTGGTGTCAAATATTTTCAATCCATGGGTTTGATCTGTTGACCCGGAGTCTGTGGAAGCAGAGTCCCCAAGGGTGTTGGGAAGGACCTTTTAACATGGTGATTCTATCTGAATAAGATATCAATTATATAGTGTCCTAACTCAACTTGAATACAGTCTTTGCAACAAGAGACCTACTGGAAGGTAAAGGCACATAGAAAAGACAGTGAAGGGACATAGAGAGAAAGTGCACTCTGGGGTCAAGAACATGCTTGTTTGTTTTGGGGTTTATTTCTGTTTTTTTTCAATATTTTTTATTTACTTATTTCTCTTTTATTGAAAATATTTTCTTTTCTCACACACTATATTCTGTTTGTAGTTTTCCTCCATCTACTCTTCCCAGAGGAATAGTTTTAATAAGAAAGCAACCTTTTGATCTTAGATTTCCAGCCTTTAAAATGCTTAGAGAATAAAATTATATTGTTTAATCCCCCTGTGTATGGTGTTCTGTTAAGGCTGACTACAGAATTTACTTTCAGGCTGAGAACTTATAATTCTACTCTAAGTCTTTCAGTGGCAGATTTTCTTTTCTCTTCTTCTTTTCTCATACGCTGCCTCCCCATCCAAGCCTCCTCTCCCTCCACTCCTCCCAGTCACCCCACCCCCACTTACCCTTTTCCCCAGATCCTCTGATTTTTCATTTCCCCTCAGAGAAGAGCAGGACTCCCAGGGAAAATAATGGAGCATGCTAATAGCAAGATGAAATAAATCTAGGCGCAATCCTTCATATCAAGTTTGGATGAGGCAACCCAATAAAAGGAAAAGGGTCCTAAGAACAGGCAATAGAGTCAAAGATACCCCAACTCTCACTGTTAGGACACCCACAAAAATTGCGAGCTAAACAACCCCAAAACATATGTAGAAGACCCAGGGCAGACCTATGCTGTGATTGCTGCTTCAGCCTCTTTAAGACTTCACGAGACCTGCTAAATTGTAGCTTTTACTCAATACAACACAAACAACACTATATAGGAGACTCTAAAGGGGAAATGACAGGGAAAAGCTTTTAACCTCACTCCAGCCTTGTATGACAACTGGAAGCAAATGAGGAAACTAAAGCCCACATTCATGTTGCTCACAGGGATTGTCCAGCATCATCTTGCTTGCCTCCTTCAGTTGCTCTTCGGAGGCAGTGTCCTCCATGGTCCTCAGTTCTGTGCTCTTCTTTCTTCATGATTTTATTATAGTCTTTGTTGTCCCATAAAGGATTGCAATTTTGGACATCACTTTACTCCTTTTTCTCAAATTTTCTTTTCATTGATTTTTCTTGGCTCTGTCTACTAAAGTTCTGCTGTTTACACCACCTTATTTATTTTATTGATTTTTTTATTTGGCTATAGTTATCAGTTTAATTCACCCCATATTACTAGAAATAATGTTTTCTGGTACAAAGTCTTTTTGATTGGCTTTGTTATTTTGTGTTTCCTCAACAGGGCCTTGCAATATAGTGCAGGCTGATTTTTTTTCTCTTTATCTTCCAACCTCAGAGATCACAGACAGACATGTGTTATTGTTATATAATGCCTGGCTCTGGCGCAAAGTTTTAATGTGGTTTCACCATGACACTTAAAAATTCTATGCTTTATAGCAGATGTTGGGAAAATACATTATTGTTAGTTACCCAACCTATCAGCAGAATTAGAAAACCAGTTAGCACATCCTGACCAGACCTGTGGTTAAATGAAGCAGCCGGAACATCTACTAGTTCGCCAAAACCTCAGACCTGGTCCTTATGATCATGGCTTTTTCTCAGTTAGCATAAGATATGCAAGTAACACTGTAGGGTCATAAGATCTTGGGTTAGTGTTGCTTTAGATTTGATTTAGATTTAGATTTGAATAGTAACAAAGGAAAGTTTGAAACAGATTGGTGTTTGGAAGTAACAACCCATTAAGAGACCATGGCTGTATCAGCAGACATTCAATGCATTAAATGCTACAAGAAAGAGAAAAAGGGTTTCTCATTGCAGCAAAAAAGAAAATTAACAACAAAAGACTATTGATAAGTAATGATTAGGTAAGTGACTTAACAGGTGGGAAATTAGTAACTGCTCAACTTTATGCTTTTCTGTGAAAGTTTCCGAAACAAAGTTGAATCCAATACGGTTAAAGCAAAAGTCAGAGCACGTGTTGTCTTTTCCCATGTTTACTTTAAATATAACTTTTAGATGCCAAGAAACAGACAGAAAATGCAGAGTTCTGAAGTAAATAATGTAGAGCAGAGAATAATTGTTCAAGTGAATAGGTGTGGAGGCTAGCACAGGCCAAGGCCAACACTGGTCTTAGCTAAAGACATGGGTCATTTCAGGAGCCCTGCCATTTCTTCAGTAATGGACACACTTTTGCATTAATGGTGCCATTCATTACCATTCTCAGCTACAAGACAATTTACAGAGGTATTCTCAGGAGGAAATGATGCTATTCAACAAGCTTCCCAGTCTATGAATGTTATCTTCTACCAAGGTAAAAATCAATGTGTTTAAGGATTCTGTGGATGAAGGTATAGATTTTAGCTTTTATGGGGAAATTCAAACTAAGTACTCAAAGTTCCTAGGGCTGTGATTAATCCTTTGCAGAAGTAAGCTTTCATTTGCTCTGTGGCTCTGCTTGTGTTCACTTCTCCAACAATAAAGAGTATAATTAAAAAGGAGTGCTATCTTTGCTGAGTGCTATTCCCTGCATTCATGTCATGACAGGGGATGTTGAGAAAGCCCAGTGGAAACACATAGTCTTCAACATAGTGGCAATCAAAGCAGCCATAGCAGCAAAAAATAGTCTTTGAAGAAAGCTTTCCATTGTGTCTCTAAAGTTTCCTCATAATCCAATTACAGTCAAACACATTTTCTTGTTTTAAACCATATTTATGAAGACTTCTATTTGCTGCAGAATGGCAATGAACCATGGGAAGTCACCCTTTCAAGAGGGAAGAGTTGTTGTTCTGTGGTAGAGCATGTTAGGATGGCGTGCAACTATTCCCCTATTTTAATGTTATGGTTCTTGTGAGGGAAGAGTGCCTCAGCTATGGTCTACCACCATGGTCAAGGGTCTCTGAGGAAACTTCTGACCTTGTTAACTGGCAGGAACATGAAATTGGCTTTGCCTTTATGCTGTGAGGAATGTCCTCCTGGATAAAGTGTTAGAGGAAGAAATACTCTCTTAGGACTTCCATAGAAGAAGATAAAACAGTCAACCACTCTAGCCTTGGGGAGGTTCAGGCTAGGGTCACAATATGAATGATGAATGAAATATTTTAACTTCGATGGGATGGGATGGGTCATAAGATGAAAATGAACAGGAAATGACTGCTGTGCACAACGAACACATTACCATTACTCCCTCCACACACAGGTGTATGGACATATGGACACACACATAGGCATACACCGAAGATTTCAGAAATACATAGCAGAGACATAACAAAAAAGTGACGAAAAAGACAAGGTGGGGTTCAAGCATGTTAGCTGTGATCTTGCACGCTGGAAACAAATTTCTGTGTTGGGAAGACATGCCTTCCTTCCTTATCTTCCTGGTTCAACTATGTTAGCTGTGGTTTTACATGCTGGAAATAAATTTCTGTGTTGGGAAGACTTGCCTTCCTTATCTTCCTGGCAGAGCTTTCATTTTTAGGCAAGTGATGCCAAATCAGTCACTCAGATTTTTTCTTGTTTAATATATCTTTAGTATCTGGTAACATTGTAATTTGTGTCTGCTATTATAACAAAATACCAGAGATTAGATAGCCTATAAAGACATTTATTCAGCTTATGGTTCTAGAGACTGAGAAGTCCAACACTTGAGTCGATGTTGTTGTATCTTAACATCTCAGAGAACATCATATGGTGAGATAGAGCAAGGATAGGAGTTTATGATTTTCTTACCAAGTCTTTATATTTTCACACAAAGCTCAGCATTAAATAGAATTACAGGTTTACAACATATCCCCTCTGAGAGGACAAATTTGTTTTAGCATTTTGTTTCCTGGGGAGAAAGCTGCAGTGTACTTCTAGACTTATGATGGGTCTGAAAGACTAGGGTGACCTTCAAAAGCTCTATGGAAGTTTTACTCTGAAGGTTTTGGCCAAGTCAGTGTTAAACTTCTGTAGTGGGAAGCTCCCCTTGGCTTTAGAGCTCCAAGGCAGAGACCTTTTAGATGAAAGGAGATTTTGTAGACAGGCTATTTGAAAATCAGCTTCATGCATTTTCACGTTTGAAGTTCAAGCTGTCACACTTAATGGCGTCAAAAAAGTGAAGAATTTTGTAACCTGCTAATTTGCCTGAAATAACAACGCCTGTAATCTGATTGGTTTCCCCAGACTGTTGCCTGGACAGGGTTTATTCCTAATAAGATAATGACACATTGGTACAAAGGTGTGACTACTGTATCCAGCTATGGCAGTGTTGTGAACCTGGGCTCTCCAAACTTCATGAGTCACACAGTCTTCTCTACATCCATTGTCTGTGACTGGCATGCTAGTGTGCCAGGCCTGCCTTCACGTCCCTTATTTTCTTCAGGAAGTAAATCAAGCATAAGTCCTTTCAGATACACTCAAGTGTACTTCTCAACTTCTAACCCTTCTAGAGTTATCACAACAGGTTCTGTCCCAAAGAAAGTGGTGCCACCTCCCTAACTCAGGAAATACTCACTCTAGTATTGGAGAAGACCTATTTAGACTTTAAAAATAGAATAAGGTTTGGATTGTTCCTTACTCTTTTTCTTACATATAGCAGGTACCTTCTAAGACTTTCAAACACACCAACCATATGGACCTCACTGATACCTAAAACTGAGCCAACAAGTCAGCTGCAGATATTAAGCTATTCAAATCAGTTGTGTTCATGTAGATGTGCTTAGAGGATTTTTTATTAGATAACTTACCAGCACAGTTAACTGTGGCTAGTTGAAGAGAATACAAATGCCATTTCAACCATTGATGAAAACACAACAAGAGCAAGCAAATAAGAATCTTCAAATAAATTATCAGATTTGTTCCTTTCAGTAAATTTATTTTCCTCTGAAAGAAGTTACATAATGAGTCAATTTTAGTTCACAACATGATTGGGCTATTTTAGCTTTCAGCTAAGACCCACATTAACAAGCAGTTTACAATCTTAATCATCCCTACATATTTTTAGGAAGGGAAGACAAAAATTTTCAGCGATGACAAGTAGAACAAATAATATTTAAAAATTTAAATCCCTGTACTTTAAAGTAATTTTCACATGATCATTCATAAAAATTAACTGAAAATAATGAATTTATAAAATGTGCATTCCAATCTCTCATCCACATAAAGAACAAGAGAGACCGTTAGGGAAGTGATTAGTGCTATTAAAGAGTTGGATTGTCACTGTTTTCATGGGAAGAAACCGGATGTGATCAAACACAGCTGTGTGCAAAAAAGGGAAGAATAAGGAACATTTAAACTAACAGACTGGGTAATATATCTCACTCCTCAGAAAAATGCTAGAGAAAACTCTTAGTCAGAAAATAAATAATTACATAAAATAAACTATTATTAAACATTAAATGGTCAGTGAGCTACCATAGTTCCGTACAAATTAACTTCTTTAAGAAAATTCACTGACTTAAACTGTAAAATTTTATGTATTTGTAAAAGTTATTTTATGCATTTATTTGTGTGTTTGTTGTACCATGAGGCATGTGTGGAAGTCAAGGAACACCTTGCAGTTTTTGGGTCTTTCATTCCATCATGTGAGTTCCGGGGTTTGAACTCAAGTCTTCAAGTTTAGCAGCAAGTACCTTTAACTTCTGAACCATCTCACTAACCCAAATAAAAACGTTTAAACTGTAGGAACTTAGTGAAAAACAGTCTTAGGTATGCTAATGTCTTTTAGACACAACATCAAAGACAATTTCCACATACACCCAAAGAGGCCAGAATTCATTGTATTAAAATTTCCTACCCTATTAAAGACAGTGTCAAGAGAATGCGAAAAGAAGTAATAGGTCAGAAGAAAATATTTGTGAGAGGTTTGGTAGATGAAAAACTTTCAGATTATAAAACAAAGGACACTTCAAATTCAAGAAAGAAAAATCAAAGAACTTTATACTTAAAAATAATTCATAGTGGAAGCCTGGGTGCTTTAATGATGTGTAGTCTCATTCCATCAATCCAGCCAAGTCCATATAGTTATAGCTATGGGTAAAAGTCATAAAAATGCAATAAAATTTTCAAATAAAAATACAAATTTCAAACTTCCAGTTTTCAATTTTCACTGTGTACATAACTCATCATAAATCCTTGCATCAACAAGTCTAGAATATGGGATACACATACAAAAATCAATGGCATTTTGACAGACATCAACTTACAACTGGAAATCAAGTTTGTTTAAATCCATAAAATAATTTTAATTAAAAATATTAGTAAAACAATTTTGTACGAACAGTACAGTTCTAAAATTGATATGCAAAGACAAAATGAGTTGAATCCTTGAAATTTTATTAAAAGTGAGCTAAAAGTAGAAGGGTATGTGCTACTTGATTTCATAACTATAAACCTATAACAATAGGCTAGGCTGGTATTGGTGAGAAGATGGACAAATAGATCAATGGAACACAATAGATTGTCCAGAAATAGACTACACATGTATGACTATTTGATTTTGACAAAAGTGTGAAAACTCAATGGAGAAAAGACAGCCTTTCAAAAAATGGTTTTAGATCATAGATCAAAATTTGAAATATTTTAAAGAATACATATGAGAATAAAACTTCATGACCCAAGGTTAGCAAGAACTTTGAAACATGATACCTATAGTAGGATCTGCAACCAAAAAAAGAATGATAAATTGTACTATATCAAAACTTTAAATTGTCATCTGCCAAAAAAAGAGAAAAAAAAACAGTGTTAAAATAATCAAAGAGAAAAGAGAGAGGCCAAGGCTGAAGAAATGCATTTGACATCATGTATCCAAGGCTGGTCTGGCTTCTCAAACATATAAAGATTATTTCCAGTTAAACATCAGGAAATACAACTGAAAGCCTGTGATACTACAACAGCATTAAACAGCTTACCAAAGAGCACATTTGGATAATAGCCATATTAAAAAGAAGTCCAATACTATTATTTTTTTTTAAAAATGCAAGTTAAAAATAATGAAATACTTTACACACACCCATTTGAGTGTTTTAAACAAACAGAGGGACACCTTGGGAACATGTGAGTGTGGTTTCAGATCACAAGAAAGCAAATAGGCCCAAACAGTGATAAAGCATGATTTTAGTTGCCTGGTGCTTATAAAAGTTTTGGTTATGCTAGATGAGTACCTTAATATGTGCGCAATATCAATTATGCTAAAATTTATCTTTCTTCTTTGAATGTTACATGCCTTTTATATGTGCTGCATGTGTGTGGGTATGCCTGTGAATGAAGAGATGCAAGATTGATATTGAATGCTTTTCTTTGATCACTTTGTACCTTATACATTAAGCACTGTCTCTTATCGAAGACAGATCTGAAACTCCAAGAGTCGAAGCCAACTTAAACTGTATCGCTACTGGATTTATGAAGTAAGTTTCCATGCCTTCCTGATTTTTATATCTATTTTAGGAGACCCGATCTCCAATCCTCATGCTTAGCACTTCGTTACTGGGCCACTTTTTATACTCCAAAACAAATACCTTTATTTTAATGTACTTTATTGATAAAAATATTTTCTGGGACTTTAGTGACTCTTCACCAGGTGTAAATTTCATTTCCAGAAAGTACTTATTTGCTCTGATCTTCTGTAAGAATCAGTATCTCATCAGCTAATTTTAATATAACTTATTATACTTTATTAATATTAGGAGTATCCACTTATAATTCTAATTATTTTGATTTATTCATCACAACAATTTACTTCTTGAGAAACAAAAGGCCTGCATGATATTTTCTAACACAAAGCTGATTAATTTGTGTGGAATAATATATTCAGCATAGCCACCTTCCTCAATGGTGCTAGTTCAATATTAGTTATAGGTTTCTATAGATCACACATCAACACTTGCTGTTATGTCTTGTCCTTTGATGTTACAGCTATCTCCTTTTTCCCTAAAGCTCTAAGCCAACCTCCACCAGGCTCAGACTTATTTAGATTCCTGTTTTCTCATACTTGTTGAAGACAGGGATTTATCTCTTGATTAGCTTTTATCTTCAGGAAATGTGGTTGATTTGATCTTTTGTTCTGGTTGATGGTTACTTGTCAATTTAATATAAATGAAATGTCTAAGATATTAGTAAGGCACATCCATGAGTGTGTCTATGAGGACATTTGCAGAGACAATGAGATCATTAGGGTTCTGAACTAGTAAATGAATTAATGCCGTAAAGGGTTCATGGCATGATGGAATTTTCATGACAAGGTAAAAGGTCCCCTGAAGCATGTTTTTGGGGGATAAATCTTGTCATGGCTTCTTCCTATATCTCTGTCTCTGCTTCTTGGTTGTCATTGTGAAAACTAACAGTACTGTATTTCCTTCAAAGAAGATTGTTTTTCAGACAGACTATTTGGAATTTATATCGGTGTTATATAAAGCTTTCAATGTGGCTTCAGTTCTTGTCAGCTCTTACATTTTTAGCAAAAGTTCAAGGTTACCCTCACATACCTAGTGTGTTTGGAATGCGTGAAACTCTGTATTAAGATTAAAATAAACTATAAAAATGAATTGAAATGAAATAGTACCAGACAATAACCTGAAAACAAAGAAGAAATGGTGCATATTAGAAAATTTGGTATTTTGATTACAATAAAAAATGAGACCAGCAATATCACCAGCTACAAGATTAATATATAAAAGCCAATTCTCTGCATTATAGCCACTAAAACTCTGGTAGTACCTGGCCTTATGACTGCTTCTCATTCCCACATAACTCACTCTTCACATCAGATGATGTGAGGATCGACTGGACCTCCCTAATTTTTATTCTTTTTACCAATTTGATGAATTATTTAGATTCTAAGGCCTATAAATGGTTCACAAATACAGGATTTGCCTCTCCATTAAGCTTGTTGGGAATTCCATCTTGACCCAAATCTTGCATATTTGTCTTCTGTTTGCTATGATAAGTTCCACCTCCTGCTATTCCCATTTTGTGACCTCTACTGAGCTTTTAAGTTTTACCAACCTGATTTACATGCTGATATAAGCACTCAGACCTTCCAGTGAGTATTCAACAGTGTAAAGCTGGTTTCCCTTGCACCCCAATCCTCCCTTATAGTATCTTAGATGCAGTGCATGGTGAATCCTGAGACACAGATGACCTTCACTCTCTTTGTTTCTCTATTCAGCAAGCTTACTTTGATTAGAAGAAGCTTCAGAAATCACTACAGCTTCCTTCCATGTAAGGAGTACTCCTTAGTAAAGCACTCTATCTCTCATAGACTCCAAGCTCCAGAACGCAGTCGAGAGATATGCACACCACAGTAGAAGCTGGCTATGAAACAGAGAACATTAAATCTCTTCCCCATGAAAACTGACTTCATTACAAGGAAGTGATAAGGCACTAAGCCTATAAGGACACTTAAATCAATGTAATATGTGTTAAAAGTAATTATAAGGAGCCTAGTAGATCTTTTAGTAATATGATAAACCCTCATATTGATTATTTCTGAAGAGGATTGAAGAGATGGACAGCTAAGAAGACTTCCTCTGTGATCAAAATAATCTAAGCACATAGCCTGTATACTATCTTTGTAAAGTAGCCAAAATTTAATTAATTACTCTTTTCAGTAATTTATATGCCTGACCATTGTTAAAAACAAACCAACCATCCTGAAAGCAGTGAGCCAAGCATCTCAGTGCATCAGAAACAAAGACATTTCCAACAAGCACATTATCATCTGACAAAGCTTTCTGTTAGGTAACTAATAGCAGAATGGAAAACATGCAGAGAGCCCCTGAAGCCCACACAGAGGTTGTGAGCTAGTGACATAGATTTGGGGAGAGAGTCCTCACACCTAATTGGTACATCTCATGAACTATCTTTGAAGCAACCCATGAATTTTTAATATGCCACCACATGTGCCTGTGTACTGCCTTATGATCCACCTCTTTGGCCACTTATGGGCTGCTATGTCCCTCTCACACATGGCAGCATAAACCTCTCAGCCTGTGTGAGAGATGTTAGTGAGAGAGTCTTGTGTAACTCTAGGCTTCTTTGATTTCAAGACAGCAAAGGTCCACAGAACAGTATCCCACAACATCAGTTCAAGGCAAGAAAGAAGGTTGGAAGAGTTGGCTATTTGTATGTAACTAAATGAATTTAAGATTTTTTGTAATAGATCACACAAAATTGAAATAAAACTGAATAAGAGATCTAATATATAAGCTAAAATATGAATTAAAGAGAAACAAGAAATTTGGGATTCAATGCATTTCAGGAACACTCGCACAGAAGCTGTTCTCCATCATAGGTAGGCAGATTCCACTGAGAAGTACTGATGTATTGCCTCACTGGTAAGATACTATGGCCCTATAATTGGTAAATAGGTGGAGGAGAACCTTGAATACTTGAGCATCCCTGTCTGGACTGGAACCATCATTCCTGAGCTGGAGTGGGAAGTCAACAGCTGGGCCAACATTCCCATGAGAACTGACACCCTCTGACTATCAAGTGTTAGTTGGCTTTCTCAGGTAAATATTCTGTATTTGTTATCTGTTCTTGGAGACATTTTTCAGGGACATTCAAAGCTTATGTTCCTTGCTTTGTGTGGATATCAGTATCTTTTTCTTTGGGGGAAAGTTGAACATCAAGAGAAAAAAGGCCATGTTTCAAGAATTATGTTCTTTCCCTTTCTCCATTCTGATATTGCTCCAAAGTACAGAAGAACAAAATTCAAATTTTATTAATGTGCGAAAACTTTTCCAAAAAATCTTTCCTTCACTATATTAAAACTGGAACTTATGGTAAGGACTAAAATCCAACTCATTATCCTCAGACCATAAGTCTGATTCTATGAAAATCCTCCATGGCATATGAATTCTGCATGAATAATTTTATGCCTCTTTCACTTTGACCTTTGGCTAAATTAAACAAAGCAATCATAAGATTTACAAATGAGAAACTTAAGAACTATAGAATGATTAAAATTTGAAATACATAACATAACCTTTCATAATAAAAATGAATGTTTTACTAATTTTTATCTCAAAAGCATGTTGATCAAATGCATGTTATAACTAAGAAATATAAGGGAATCTAATTAATATGTGCCTGAATGAAGACAGTTACAACAATGAACCCCGAGATCATACAAGCTAATGCAGCATAGGGAAATTTTCACTACATTTTGTAATTGTGTCTCGTTGTTGGCAAACATTTGAAATGGTATTTTCCTCAGTTGTTTGTAAAGACATTATGATTTGCCATTTGAAGTATTCTTCATTGTGTTATTCTGTGCAGACAAATTCAAAATAACTTTTGCATATGCCTTGCTGTGTTCATCATCAAGATCTGGATTACTTATGCTAATAGAGTTTGCACTTTGTCCGAGTGTATATGTTGACAAGGACTAACATGAATGCTCACACTAGACATATGTGTACTGACAATCATGTGTGACTAAACCACCGCAACTTCAAAATGTGGGACTGGATCACAATAAGGACTTAGTATTTCTTAAAACACATACTAAGTATATACTTACAAACCTTATAAGTTATGGGGGTATTATGTTAATATGACATATGTTTGGGGTATACCTAAGCCATGACACATGTGCGGAGGTCAGAGGATAACTTTGTGGAGGCGGTCATCTCTTTCCTATTTTATATAGGCTCCAGGGATTGAACTCAGGGTTTCAAGATCCCTGGTAGGTACTTGTATCTGCTGAGCATCTTCCTGGCATAGCACCAAACTTTTGACTTATTATATGACATAATCGGTATCACCTGTAAAGAAATGCAGCACCACTGACAGAAAAATTTTTAATACATTATATGTTAAATAGGTATAATATAAATCAATACATATTTACAGTTAAATTTATGTGTGCGTGTGATAGTGTGATGTCCAAAAACAGTAGTTAGTGTTCATGTTAGGAGAAGTAATAGCTGCCATCATGTGCCAACTAGATTGTGGAGGTGTGTGTAAATAGAACAGAAGGGGAGAGAAGGTCCATTATACAGGATTTGAACTATGCAAATGGGAATTCCATAGTATATTCAAGAACAATTTGTTATTAGCATAATTATAAGCATAAAATCAATAAAAAGTACATTTCATTGGTTGTAATGAAATACAATTCACTAGATATAAAAAAATAGAAAGTATACAATCTTACATACTCAAAAAATAGAATACAGGACAGAACACAATTTCTGGACTCCATACAGCAATTGGAATCATTCAGTCACATCAACTGTAGTTGACTGCATTGGGTTCATATAAGACCAGTCTGTTAAAAAAAAATCAGTCAAGTGAGAGGGTGGGGATTTAAGGTCTTACTGTTCCCTCTAAATAATTGGCTATGCATACATTCTAATAAACAAAAGCACTGTCTTTAGTTAAATTGCATACCCTCTGCAAAGTCCATCAGTCTTCAGTGGGTATCGTCAAACCCATGGTCACCTAGATAACCTTGCCAAAACTCTTTGGGTTACAAAACAAACTGAGTAGACATGAATGAGGATTGTGGATAGTGGGTGAAGGCAGACAAGGAAGTCAGGGAGGGAGGTGTCCAGAGTGGTCAGTATACAGAAATTTTAAAATATGGAACATTAAAAAAAATAAGCAATGATTAAACATGAATAGATATGTTTCTATTATATATTTACATTTGACTAGTATTTAAAAAATAGAAATGTAATATTTTATCTTATAAATGTAATCACTAACAATTTAGTTATGATTGTGAACTTTGAAAGAAAATTTTAGTTTTGTTTTAAAATAAATAGTGCTGAGATAATAATATCTATTATCATCTATCTTTCAGTGAATGGGCCTTAAACTGACTCCTCTTTAGCACACTTGAACAAAATTGTCAAATTCCTATAGTTGGAGATAAATTTAGATACTGTTGTTTTATTCTAAGTAACACTTAAACCAGAAATCTGACATTTAATAATACTGAGATTTAGAAAACTTATTATTTAGTCTCTGCGTGTGCATGTGTGTCGGTGACTATGTCATGTGTGTCTATATGTATTTATTCAGGAAGTCAATGAGTGAACTGTGGGTATGAGCAGAGAGTTCTGAAAAGATGAAGTACAGATTGTCAATAACATTTGGAAAACATTTAACATCTTTTGTGTGATGGTTGGGTTTGTCCAACTTGACACAAGCTTAACACACCTGTGTAGACAAAATCTTAATTTGAGAAAAAGCCTCTGTAAAATGGGCCAGTGGGCAAGTCTGTGGTGGGTATTTTCTTGATTAATGATTGATGTGGGAGAACTCAGGCCATCGCAGGCAGTGTCATTTCTCTGCTTCTTAGGGATCTAACTGTTGGATTCTCTTGTTCATGGCCCAGTGATTTAGTAACCTTCTCAGAACTATATAGGTATCTAGGAAGAGCTTGTGTCTAGAAATAAGAATGTAGAGGCATCATCATTAGTTAGGAAGGCAGCATTGGTTTCAAGTTCCTACAGTCTTGTGTAATCAATTTCTTCATTGTTAATTCCATCAATAGCACCTAAAAGAACAAAATTCAAAAGACCAACTCCTCTGTTCTGTGTCTTCTACCGCTGGGGAAAACCTTTGATGCCATGGTTCTTATGTAGAGTGATAATGGCAACAACATGGCCCTTTTAAGCTGTCAATCAGCTATAAGTATTATATTTTGTTCCATCCGTTATTACATCCCAAAGGAAAGCCTTCATTTCCTCCTATTTTATTTTCTTCTTGTGAGAGACCAGAGCTATGTCATACCATGGAATCTTCAGAACAAAATATTTCTATGAAATACTAAATATAAAAGTCTCTAGTATTTTTAAGAAGGCTGGAGAGAAACATTTCAGCAAAGAGAGATCAGAGCCATTTCTCAAACCAGTACACTTTCTTTACTTTGGAAGACTTCATGCCTTAAGATACACTAATCAAGCGCTAAGTGTGTGTGTGTTGGGGGGGGGGCAAACTGACAGACACAGAGACAGATGCAAAGATCATGGGGATGGAGAAAATTTTAAAACACTATAGAAATATTAGAATCCTTATGCCTTAATTCTCAATACTGATTTCAAACAGAAATAAAGAATAGTTAACCGACAATCATCATTCTGTTGCTATGATAAAATAGTATAACCACAAAGCAACTGGACTTTCTTTCATCTCACAACTCTCAGATTATCCAGTGCCACCTGTCCGGGAGTGGCACCATCTACAGTGGACTGGACCCTCTCCCTTCAATCATTAATAAAGAAAATGCCCTACAGTCTTACAGGCAGCCTGGATGGAGTCAGTTTCTCAGTTGATGTTCCCTTTTTTCAAACGGCTCTGACTGTAGCTGCTGTCAAGCTGACATAGAACTCGCCAGAACACTCGCTTTCAGTAACTCCTGTTCACACAGTTATTTCTCTGGGAACTAATCAAATTCTGCAAAGAGGTGACAGAGAAATTTATTGTGACATTTCTTCAACTGACAAACAGCAGAGAAAAGCTTGTTTCCCCAGGAGTCCTATGTACAACAGGACCAGGAAGAGGTAATTTCTCTGAACTCAGTGGGACTCTGCTTCCTGTGGAGGCTAGAGTTCCCAAAATACAAGTCTGCTCTAAGCAAAGGTGAAAATCCTGGAAGTGAGAAGTGACAGAGCCACAGACTGGGGTTCATGAAAATAAAATTTCATAATTAGAGCCACATACCCAATTCTGAAAATTTCCAGATGAACTCATGAATTGGGTATGTGGTGGAAATATCTGTAGTTAAGACTGAGTTTTCCAGGTAGGGGAATATATACCAGAATGCTTAAGAGCCAGGTTCCAAGTCACTCACTGATTTTTAAAGAAGAGTCTAAACCAAGTCTTCCCTGTGCCCACTCTAGTTTCTTGTTTTGAACTCATGCTGCAGCATTTTAGAGTTTTCTTTTGATGGATTGTTTTAGATTTGTTTCACTCAAACTTAGATCCTTGTCAATTTCTCGGTACATACAGTTCTATTTATTAGTTCCACTGTTACATTTTTGTCAGCTGGGCGGGTATAGTTCCTATACACTGGTGAAGGTTCTTGGGGAATTCTGCCAAATTCCTCTTACCTACTGTCAATGAGGCAAACGGATGGAATATGACATGACTCTTGGTTGAGTGCATGAAAGCAATGAAGAATTACCAACTGCCACAGCAAAAAAAAAGAGGAGCTCAGAGGAGGAGGAGCCAGCTCCGCTACACCTCCAGTAACAGGGTCAGGAGAGGATTCCACACAGAGAAGGAGCTGACAGAGAAGACTGTGCCGAATGGGCTGAACACAAGCTGCGTTACAGTGTGTGCATGAGGGTACTAGGAGAGGAGGGAAGGGGGTAGGTATCTGAAGAAGAGACTAAGGGGCAAGAAGCAGGTTGCAAAGCCTATGGAGAGGGTAAGTCTCTGAGCTGTGAGAATGACAGAACTTCATGTGTGGTTTAGAATTTCCAAGCATCAGCTGATGTCACTCAGGAAATTATATTATTCACCAAGTGTGATTTAGCAATCCCACTGCTAGTTATCTACCCAAATTTAACGAGTGTAATGAGCCAAGGGGACATATCTCTGATGGCCACTAAAATGCTGTCACAATAGGTGAGATATGGAAGCAACCTAAGAGACTCAAAACAGATGAATTCAAAATAAGTGAGTGTTCTTTCTCTCTCATGTGATATATACAGGAATATTATTTATGTAAAATCAAATCAGTATTATTTGCAACAAGGAGGGTGATTGTTTTCTCCATCAATGGAAGGCTGAGAACAGATATTACTTAGTATATGTGACTGACCAGGAGCCTAGGCTTCATTTGAGCTGCATGTAGAAGGCAGCATTGGTATTTGGTATCTACAAAAGGAAATACTGAGAAAAGACTATGCTGTTTCAGGTGAGGATTGGCAATACTGGCCTGCAGGGTAGCTTGATACAAGGAATCCATGCTTAGGAGAATCCTGGACTCTAAACTGTCATCTTTATATCCTCAATCATTTTAAGTTTGGGTCTATACTTTTGGGAGAGAGTCAGATGAGGCAATGGAGCATGTAGTACAGACTTTGAGACTTGACCACAGGGAAGGGTTGCTGAGATTTTACAACTGATGTAGATTTTCCCCTGAAGTGCTGAGGACTGAACTCAGGACCTCACATATACTAAACAAGTTCTCAACCACCAAGCTACCTTCCCAGCCCTTGAGATATGATGAAAGAAGAGACCAAGAGACCACTGCCCAAGTAAGGAGCTAAACATAGAGGCTTAAGTCTATAAACCCACCACCTGCACATTGAGAACACTAATGCAGGAGGATTGCTGGAAATCTGAAGATGGTATTAGCTACATAGTAAGATCACGGTCAGAGTGGGCTACAGTGGGAACTGTGTCAGAAAAGGAAGAAAAGAAGATAGAGGATAAAAGGCCGATAATTAACCCAAAGTGAGGTTTAATATGACATGAGTAATATTAGTGGAAATCAAACAACTGGGCACAGAAATTCTGGGAATCTTAGGAATCTAGGCATCAAATAAAGTTTACTTTACCAAAATCTTTATTACACATCATATTAAAATTTCAGATAATAGTAGGCATTAATAAAATTTATTGTGACCATTTACAAAGAAGGTTTTATATTCCTCTCTAATTTTTTTCTGGGACAAGAAAAAACATCAAAATTGCTTGCTCTTCTTTTTATAATAAAGGCATTAGGAAAATTGAAGATAGAGACTGCAAGAAAGCATTAGCAAAGTATGTGTCTGCAATGGTTTTGTATCTAGACCTAAGAAAGGGCCCTTGCTTCTCAACAAAAGAACCTGAGAATCCAATAAAATCATAAGAAAAGAATATATACATTGAGAGTTGTCCATAAAATTAATAACAAAATGAAATAGCATGGTACATCTGCTATAATGATGAAATGAAGGAAAATGGGCAGTTGAAAGTTCTGATGGAGATGTGATGCCACATAACACATTTTTGTTGTTAAGGAGAATGTGGAAGAAGGAGAGCACCTTATCAAACAGTTAATATATTCCTTATAATATCTAACCCTTACTTATATGATCTAGAAATCCCACGCTTAGGCATAAGCTGATGCAGACCTACACACAATCAAGCATGTAAATATACAATGTTGCTAGAAGATTTATTAAGAATAATAACCCATGGTGCTAGAGAGATACCTTGGCAGTAAAGAACATTTACTTCTCTTGCAGAAGGGTCAGGTCCAGTTCCTACCACCCAATGGAAGTTCACGCACCTATAACTCCAGTTCCAAAGAATCGGATACCCTCTTCTGTCCACTGTGGGCTCCTACATGAACATGGTGCACATGAGCTCACAAAGGCACAGTGCACACTCAAACATACACATATATTTTTTAAATTAATATAAAAGTATTAACTCATTTTAATCTCACAAATAAATATAAAATTTTAGTACATTTATATTGTAGAACAGTATTTAGTGAGAGAGCAGAATGAACTTCTGTTGTGTGAATCAAAATTGACAGTTACCCAAAG
>LOEQ01006559.1:69155-88473 GCA_001685075.1 Bramus lutescens | reverse complement strand
GCCCATTAGCTCTAGCTTCTTATTGGCTAACTCTTACATATTATTTTAACCCATTTCTATTAATCTGTATATCACCATGTGGTTATGGCCTATCAGCAAAGTTTCAGCACATCTGTCTCTGGAAGCTCCATCGCTTCTCTCTGATTCCGCCCTTCTTCCTCCCAGCATTCAGCCTTGCTTTCTCTGCCTACCTAAATTCTGCCATGCTATAGGTCCAAAGCAGTTTCTTTATTCATTAATGGTAATCACAGCACACAGAGGGGACTCTCACATCATTCTACACCTTTAATAACTTCTCTATGCTAAAATAATGTGGTTAAAACAATATGCAGGGGTCTTTGTGGCTGATTACGTGTGTCTTTTCTGCATTGTCTCAGTTTTTACACAAGGTGCACACTGGATAACCTTAAAGAACTAAGAAGGAACTGAAATGTTAAGACAGTAACAAGGGGAGGCTGGAGAGATGGTTCAGTGCTTAAGCGCATTGCCTGCTCTTCCAAAGGTCCTGAGTTCAATTCCCGGCAACCACATGGGTGGCTCACAACCGTCTGTAAATGAGGTCTGGAGCCCTCTTCTGGCCTGCAGACATACACACAGACAGAATATTGTATGCATAATAAATAAATAAATTTTTTTAAAAGACAGTAACAAGGCAGGCAAATAGTCACATTTGAAAACTTAAGTTCAGAAATGTTACCAAGTCCATGCCATGTAGGTGGTCACGTTTTAGGTCAAGGAAAGCCTTCAAAGCACTCAGATGCTGTTTATCACAAGGTGTAAGCAGTACAGTTGTGTGAACATACAGGGGCTCATGAGAAGGGTCCAGTCTAAGGAGCAGCACTCTTCTGCTTCTTCAGACCAAAAGCTAAGATGAACAGTTCATTTAATTTGTCCACCGTACAGCTGTCCAAGGTACCGTTTCTGTCTTCTCCTTTTCCCACTAGCTTCAATATTGATATCACAATGAACACCAGTGCTTCTAAATATCTAGACTTGCAATAAGCTGACCACATTGAGTGATAATTAAATACATAGTCCGGAATACCTCCGTTATAATTCCAGCTTCACAACTTACTGCCAATATGATCAAAATACTAGATCTAATCCTCAGTTTTTCCTTCTATGAAATGGGAGGGGTGATAGCACTTCCAATTTCACAAGCTTAGTTAAGGATAAATGAGATAAATGGGTAATCATTAAAAGAGCACAGCTCACAGAAAAGGTTCAATCATTGCATTATTTTAGCCAATATTTGACTGCCTAGAAATCCAGCCACTACCCAAACATATCAGGGGCAAAAACATCATAGGTATTTTCTTCTCTGACCACAATTGCAAGGACAGTTGAGGGGGTGAGGAGGCAAATACCTCTAAGATAGAACTAAGAGACTGAATATGTTCCAGCCCTTGCTTTGTCAATGACTGGGTGAGTTCATGGAACTGACAGGTCTTTCCCTAGGCTTCACATTCTTCCTAGATAAACCAGGAGTGAAAATATCACATAAGTGCTCCAGGGAATAATGTAGATAAGTATATGATATCTATGACAGCACACTGATGCTACAGAGTGATGAGAGAGTGCGCTTATTACATAAAACCTACAACAAACAAAAATAAAGCAACGGTCTGCAGGATGCTATTCATACCTGGAGTCAGACCCTCATCCTCCCTCCTCTCTGGATAAACAAAAGCATCAGTTCAACTGAAATAGAGATTCTTTGTTGAAGTCCTTTGTGGTACGAATTATAATTGCCTGTCCATGTTTGGCCACAATAATCTGCAGTGGTGGATTTTCATTCTTACTACAAGTCATTAACACAATTGCTGTGTGGGATTGTCACAATCAAATCTGTCTTGTCTCCCTCATCTTTGTGTTCCAATGATCAGCAGAGCTATATGAAGTATTTTATGTGATAGTTGAATCAGTGTGTAAAGAGAGAAGGAGAGGAAGAGAGAGCAAACAGACAAGACGGCTGGCTCATGCCCAGTTCTCTTCCTGAGCAACACGCTCTAAGCTGCATGACATGGAACTCGATCCTATATGCCTTATTTGTAAAAGATGGATAATGATATATCATCTCTTGATATAGAAAACTGGAAGGAATAAAATCTTATTTTAGAGACTAAACATGGGAGCTACTAACATCTTGTTAGTATGGGGTCAAACCAGGGTCCTAGGTCTTAGTCTTCACAAGGACTTCGGATTCACTCTGGGATCCAAAACCCTCTGGAGTATGTAAAACAGCACAGCCCTTTTGATGAAAAGGTGCAAACTGAAGCATGGAGAAGTTATGTGGTTCTGACTAGGACTCAAACCTACTGATGTCTAAGCTAGGGCTCCTCTACTAGATCAATCTGCTGCACTCAAACTTGACCATTTCTCTCTGAGAATAAACAAAAGCCTTCTCAGGAATAAATATATATCTAAAGATAGCAAACATCCTACAAGGCCAGATCTGAGTCCTTTTTCATTGATTTCTTTTATCTTTATGATTTCACTCCTAATTTGAGCTTAATTTCCCATTATTTTTCCAATCTTGAGATGAGTGTACAGGTTTGATTATATAAATATATATAGATACATATTGCTCATTTTTATTCGTATCTAAGACTTGCATTTAAGCCTATAAATGTATTTCTAAACAGAGTTTATCTCTATTCCCCTAAGCTTTTGGTTTACAACATTTACATTAGCATTCAAAATAGTTTGTGATTTGACAGAAGGATTATTTAATAGCATACTGCTCAATTCCAAAACATCAAAGAATTTTCTAGTGTTTTACAGTTGCTTTCTCTCTAGCTTGGGTTTTTATTGCTGTGAAGAGACACCATGACCACAGCAACTCTTATAAGGCAAACACTTAGTTGGGGTGGCTCACTTCCAGCGTCAGAGCTTCAGTCCATTATCATCATGACAGGGAGCATGGTGGCCTGCAGGCAGATGTGGGGCTGGAGGAATGGCTTGATGTAGGAGGGTCATCAGTCTATGTGTTCCTTTCATTGGTTAATAAAGGCCGTGCATGCCAGGAAATGTGTATCACTTACTACATGCATATGGAAAGATGAAAAGTTTCAAATGAACAATGTAATGAACTATGTTACAAACCCAGAAAGAAAAGAGCAAATCAGCCAGAAGAAGGAAAGATGAAATGGCAGAAAGTGGTAGAAATGCAGGCTTTTTGAAAAACGGATGGACAGAACTGGCCATCTCAAATCAACTATAGAGAAAAAGACACAAATTAATGACATCAGGAGTGAGATGGGGGCTATCCCTTAAGACTGTAGCTATCAAAAGGACAAGAGACTATTCTGAAAAGTTTTACACTCACAAACTTGACAACTTAGATAAAACATACCTGTGCTTCAAAAATTATGTACATATAACATGAGATAAACTAAATATAATCCTCTTGTCGCAAGAGAAATTGATTTTTTTCATTTAAAAACACCAGCCATAAGTAAGGAGGAAAATGAGTTGGAGAGAAGCAAAGCACCAAAGAAAATATGAGTCATGTATGGTTTGCAGAATAGAGACTACAAAGATGAAAAACACTGAAGAATCCAAAATATAAAGACAGAGCTGGAAAACGCAGGGAGCAGGTTGGAAGCGAAGGGACTTTCCAAAGAGATGATGCCCCTGCATCTGTTCACTCTGAAATTACAGATAGCAACAAAAGCCGGAAGGTGTTGGAGAAGATGGGTTGAAGAAAGGGAGAGGGCCTGGGAAAGGATGGTGAAGGAATGAAAACCCCAATCCAGCTTCAGCTTCGACAGACACATGCAAGCTTGGGTACAGGGAAGCCGTCCTCAACTGATGATCCCCACTTTCTCTAGAATAAGAGAAAAAAAAACCTGGGACAAAGCACGAGAGAGGTTTGCAGAAAACTTCACAGATGCTAAACCTCTGAAAGATGCACCAGGAGCCGTGCTGTGGGTGAAGGGGACTGCAAAATGAAGGTCTGTCACAGGAAAGATTGGAGCTTTGAAAAGAGTTTGGAAACTTTTATTGCACAAACTTGGGTCCCCAAAATGTCAGTAACAGGAGGGAGCTCATCAGATGGCCCTCCTGCTCCACACACGTGTGCTTTACAGGTTGTAGAGAGCATTTTCCTTAGCAAGCAGGAGCTGAATGAACTCATGCAGGAAGTGGACTAAAGTTCACAGAGCGCAAGCGGAGCTTGTCAGGTATTTGTTGTTTTGCCCCGTCGTTTCCCATACCTGTAGAGGGTCACTAGCCATGTCAGCAAAATCCAAGTGACCAGTAATGACTTCAGTGAGCATTTGTCCTGTCTCCCTGCGTCCATTGTTATAAGATGCACAGACAAGAAATTCTATGTGTGTACTTGTTAACGCCTTTAGAACTTAGGTTTTTGTTTGTTTTTTAAGTTAAGAAACTGTGAGTCGTGGAGCATTATCTTATTCTTGAAATAACTGCAGTAAATTGAAGAACTGACGAGCAGGTAACGTGTTATGGAAAATTAGTCTCAAACTGTTTTCTTCTGTGAAGAATGTTGATTTGTACTATGTATTCAGCATTTGCCTCTGGGTTTTCCCTAGCTGGTGAAATATTTGATAGAGACCACTGGGTGTGTATTGGCATATTCAGTGTGCTAGATTTTTAGTTTTGATAAACACCATTTCAGGCAATGGGATTGTGCCAGAGAAATCTGACAGCTAGTGCAGATGGTAACTTAGCCAAGGCTTCAAACACAAACATTTCCTGGAAATGTCTTCAAATGCAATTAAAAAAAATTAAGAAAAATAAATAAATAAATAAAAACACCAACCAAAAAGTAATCTCCAATTCTATTCTAGATCATCCCATTAGATAACTCTACCACTTATAGAAGAATTAGTGCTCACCATTTTTCCAGCTATGTATGTTTGGATACACGTATTCATGCATGTTTGCGGGATGAGGTGCATACACATGTGTGTGCATGTAGAAGCCAGAAATCCGTGTCCTCAAACACCATACAGCTTGTTCTTGGGGACAGGGTCCCTACTAGACCTGGAGCTCACTAATCGGCCTAAGCTGGCTAGACAGTGAGCTCCAGAAATATGCTTGTCTCTGTCTACCCAACGTAGGGATTGCAAGTGTGCCATTAGGCTTAGCTTCGATCAGTGCATTCTTCAAATTAAACTTGGCTCCTCATGCTTTTATAGAAATCACTTTTCCAGCTGAGCTATCTTTCAATCTTTTATTTTTAATTGAAAAAAGTGTATATATTTGACAGAAACAGCATGATATTTTGATATATGCATCTACTTCAGAAAGGCTAAGTCAGTTATATTGCTTTGCATATATGTATGCAAAATGTGACAATATAATCTATTGAAAATATGACACCCAAGCATATACTCATGTACATGCAACATATATATATATATACACACACACACAAACCTATACACACATACATAAAAAATTTAGAAATCTTACTCTTTAATGATTTTTCATAATATAGTATCTTGCTAAATATAGCCTTCAAGTTGTATTGAAACCTTACATTATTTCACAATATCTCCCCAAACCTCCCTTCCCCAGTCTCTTAGTAATGGCTACTTAGATTTTTGTCAGCTTGACCCAAATTTGTCATAAAGGTTTTCTTGCTAATTTGGCAAGAGCAGATTCATCTGGAAAGAGGAAACATCAATTGAGAAAACACTTCGCAGGATCAGCCTGCAGGCAAGTATGTGGGGTGTTTTCTTGATTAATGATAGATGTCGGAAGGCCCAAACCATTGAGGGCAAGGTGGCCCTGGGTTGTATAAAATTTTAATCTGAGCAAGAAATGGAAAGCAGGTCCGTGAGCAACATTTCCCCTGATCGCTGTTTCAGTTCCTGACTCCATGTTCTTGAGTTCTTGCCTGACTTCCCTCAGTGACTGGCTGTGACCAGGATAAGCAGGCCAAAAAAAACCCTTCCTCCCCAAGTTACTTTGGATCGTGGTCCTCACCACAGCCACAGAAAGAGAACTAGGGAGCTAGTCTGTTCTCTGTTTCTTTGAGTTTCAAGGATTCTGACATTTTTGGATTTCACATATAAATGAGATTCTATGGCATTTGTCTCTCTGTGCCTGGTTTACTTAACATAGTATTTTCCAGATTCATCTTCATTGCTACAGATGACAAAATTTCCTCAACTTCTAAGGCTTAATTGTATTCCATTGTGTGAATACATATGTGTGTATAGGTTTGTGTACATATATATATGTGTTTTCATGCACACATATGTGTGTTGTGAGTGTGTGTGTGTGTCACATTTTCAGCCAATTCATCTTCTGGTGGGCAATTAGGTTGAGTCCATCCACATCTTAAATAATATTAATTATTGTTAGTAATGAGTGTTTAGTTTCCAGGTACAATTGCCAATGTCTTTGTCATACTGATTTTGTGTCCTTTCACTGTATGTACAAATATAGTTCTGCTTTAACAACTTTAAAAACCCATATCATTTCCCCAAAATTTGTATTAATTTACACTCCCGCTAACAGTACTTAATTGCTCCTCTTCCTAAAATCCTCTCTAAAACTTAGCTCTTGGTTTTTGTGTGTGTGTGTATGTATGTGTGTTGTGTAACAGCCATTGTGTGAGTGGTTAGTGCTAAATCTGTCACTATCTTTAAGAATAGGAGTCTTCTCAATTTATTTTACAAAGCTAAGATTATCCTGTTATTAAAATCAAATAAACACAACACTTAAAAAAAGATCTGTGCACCATTATTCCTCATAAACATAAATGTAAAAATCTTTAACAAAGTATTAGCAAATAGAATCTAGTAGTATACAAAAAATTACAAACTATGACCAAATGAGTTTGATTCCAGGAACACAAACTAGTTCAATACTAGAAAATCAATCATTGTGGCACACTATATTAACAGAATAAAGAAGAAAATTATACAATCATATCAGTCAAAGCATAAAATGCATTTTATAAAATTGAACATCTATCCAGAAAGTCTTATAGGAATATAGAGAAATTTCTTCAATTTCTAAAACAAAGCTACAAAGCTTTTCAGTTAAATTATAATAACTGATTAAATAAATAAATAAATGTGTTTCCTGCTAAGATTAAGAGCAAGGATGATTGTTACCAATCAGTGTGTTAAACACAGCAGCTGCAGTGAGAACAAACTGAAAAAGCAAGTTGTGAAGACCAGAAAGGATAAAATAAAATCTGTCCTGATTTGTAGATGACATAAATATCTTTATAGAAAATTCAAATAGATCTACAAATAAAATAAAGTAGAACTAACAAGTTGCAAAAGGCAAAAGGATTATGTCCTACACAGTAACATTATGTGGATATCAAAAGTTTAAACATGATGTGATTTATGATTCTTATCACCTAGAAAAGTGAAGTTCTTAAGAAAGATAAAGCATAAAATTTTCACACTGAAAACTAAGTGAAAGTGGTAAAGAAATCAAGCAAGATATAAAAGAACAACGTGTCATACCCATGGGAGACTAGAAGTAGTAAAGATCTCAGACGCCTCCAAAATGATATGTGGCTTGACACAATTCTTATCAAAGCCTCTGAAAGATTTTTATAACTACAGGTATGATTATCCTAAAACTTAAATAGAAGGTTAGCCAAAGTAAAATGGATAAAACAAGTATTTAACTAGAATAAGAAAGGTGTAATAACTAATCCACCTAATTTGAAGACTTACATAGCTGGAGTAATCAGTAGCATGCAATAGTGGTGGAAAGAAACTTAGGCTAATAGAGAAAAGAAAATTCATCAATAGAGAGGCCACATGTTTATATCAAACTAATTTTTCAAAATGGCACAAAGATGATTTATGGGAGCCAAGGTTTGTTTTTCAATGTTTGGAACTGAGGCAATTAAACACTCACTCATACAGAATAAAATACTAAAAAGCATTATAAATTTCCTTATTAAAAGATTAGCTAAAATGGATCACAGATGTTATGTTAACTACAAAGCTATCGGGAAAAATGTGTGAGGTTATCTTCAGGATCCAGGTCCAGTAAAAATTATTCCTACCCTTGAAGCAAAAAAACATAGTCCATAAGCAAAAATAATAAATTGAACTTGATGAGAATTAATATTTACTTTGTGAAATGTATATTTAAAGGGTAACAGAAACATTAAAAGTGGGTAAAAATACTTATCAATAATATATATGGCCAAGAACTACTATCTAACGCCAAAAGGACACTCAAGATTCAATAATAAAATATAAACATGCTCGAAAACTCCACTTAGGAAATGGGAAAGATACATGAGCAGACATTTCAACGACACATACATAGAAGTCGCAAATACACTCATGAAAATATGTGTTACATCAGAGAGAAGTCTATAACGTGAAATTATTACACACTGCAAAACTGTCTAGTCCTAAACTAAAACAACATCAGCAATAACACCATCAACAGTATCAATGCTGGCAAAGGTATGGTGAAACTGAATTACTCTCACGTTGCTGGTAGGAATCCAAAGCAGGAGTCACTCTGAGTAGCTTCTTCCTAAAGTGATGGAGGTGAGCTGAGATTATAGCTCAGGTGGTAGAGTGCTTACCAGGCATGCTGGGTTCTCTCTCCCCAGCACTGCATAAACAGGGTCTGGTGGCCTGTGCCTGTAATCCTAGCACTTAGGACATGGAAGCGAGAAAAATCAGAAGTGAAAGGTCATTCTCAACTCAAATAATAATAATAATGGCAATGACAAGGCAGCCCACTAACTACTACACTGTAGGGGTTTGAAGGAGACTGTCTTCCACAGGCTCCCATACTTGAGCACTTACTCCCCAGTAGGTGATGCTGTTTGGGGAAGTTTAGGAGGATTGGTCTTGCTGGAGGAAGTAGATCACTGGGGACAGGCTTTGGGAGTTTACCGTCTCACCCAGCATGCCCTTCACTCTCTCTGCCTCTCTGCATTGTACTTGCACTTGAAGATGTGAGCGCTCAGTTTCCTGTGTCTTCCACAAGGCCTGCTACTTACTGCCTGCCATGCTTCCTGGCCTTGATGGACTCATAGCCCCCTGGAACCACAACCCCAAACAAACTCTTTCTTCTGCAAGTTTCCTTGTTTCTGGTGGTTTAGCAACAGAAAAGTAACTAAGGCAACTACTGAGCATTTGTTCCAGAAAAATACAGATGTCTTTTCACACAAAAACATGTGTGTTCACACCACCTATGTTTATAATAGCCTCAGAAACTAGCTTTAAAGACGGAATGATTACAAAAGTTAGCATCTATGGTACATCTTACTATGAAATATTACTTATCAATAAGAGAGAACATGCCATTCATACACATAACAACTTCGGTGTGTGTACAGATAATTGAGTGGCATGAAAGTCTATTGGTGATTGTACCTTTAAAACAGTCTTGACTCTAGAAAGAACTAAAACTGACAGAGATGTGAGAGAGCCGAGTTTGGCTCTGAAGGGTAACACTTAGAACCCTTGAGAGGAAAGAAATGCTCTGTGTCTTGACTATCAGCGTGACTATCCTGATACTGTGTTTAATTTTCCAATATTTGCATTGGTGGAAACTGTGTCAAGGGTACAGGGGTCTGTGTGTATTATTTCTTCCACATATATATGGATACACAATCTTAGAAAAGAATCTACTATTGCTGCTTTGCTAAACCAGTTTAATTCCTTACTGCATTCTAAACCGTATTCTTTGACCCACAGGTAACTATAGCTACCACCCCTCATCGCAAAAGCCCCTCTTTACAGCATCACAGAAAACCACACTGGACACAATGGACCACTAAAATCAATGGACCATGGGGAGTCCAGTTCCAAAAGATACGTCTACATCACGGCTCCTGCATCTATGGTTCAGAGAACATGGAGGAAGAGAAGACAGAAAGATGGTAAAAGCCAGAATACAAGGAAGTCTGCAGGGAAACAATCTCTCCTAGAAACTGCTACATAAACCAAANCAGAACAATGGCAATCTCAGTGGACATATTAACATAGGAGAAGGGAGTGTTCCTGGGGTCCCACCCTTAGACAAAGAACTACAGGTAGTTAATGATTGCTGGGAGAAGGAGAATTATCCACCCCCAGGCCCCTCATTTCCTGTCCAATGCAGAGTGATCGATCAGTACAGAAAAAAATATACACACCACCAACAAAAATAGACTCCTCAGATTGTATTTATACACATTTGTATACACACACTCATATGCATATAACAAGGTCAAAAAGAGACTATCAACTTGGGGGGAGTCACAGGAGGTCAAGAGGAGGTGGTTGGGAGGGGGTGGAGGGAGAAAAAAGAGAAAGGAATACTGTAATTTGATTTCAATTAAAAATCTTTAAAAAATGACCAGACATACCTTTAATCCCAGTACTCAGGATTTAATATATATATATTAAAAACGAATTTTTAAACAAATCTCTACACATAGGCATGAATTATTCTGAGGAATCAGGTTTAAAAAAATGTCTACACTAACAGGCTGATAAGAAAGTCACTTTTTGTGTCAAACAACAGTCTCAGTAATGTAGGTGTGAATATGGTAAAAATGTAACTAGAATCTAAACCAAAGCCTTGGCTCCAAGTCCCACTGTGACACTTACTAGATTTGTGGTCCTTAGTAAGTCACATGAATTCCAAACTTCACTTTTCCATCTTTAAAATGGGAGCAGTAAGGACTGGAGAGCAGGCTCGGCAGTTAGGAGTACTTAGCTATTTCTGCAGGAGACCTGAACACACAGAACCCATACGGGTGGATCATGACCACCAGTTGCTCCGGTTCCAGTGGATCTGAGGCCCTATTCTGGCCTCTATAGGCACCTGCACATACATTCACACAGGCACATACATGCACATGTACATACACACACACACGCATGCATGCATGCATGCACTCACACACAATATTAATAAAGAAATGTTTTCAATTAAAATAAAATAAAATGGGAGCTGTAGTATTTTCCCTGCTCACTCTGCACATCCCCCTGAAGCCCTGATGGATGTGTGATTTCACTGAGGAGCAGCCCCGGCTTCATTCATCTATGTGACACTCCTGCCCAGCTGAGGACCAGCAGGAACAGGTATTCCATAAATATCTACTGAATGAAGAATAGTTTTAGGAAGGAGATGTAAAATGAAAGCCATTAATTAAGTGTGATACTAAATCCTCCTGCTCAGCCAGCACAGTGTGCTTCTGTCATCTAGAGCCAGCTTCAGATGAGATCACATATTCTTTGGGAAGAGACCCTCAACACTGACCATTTTGCCCAATCTCTTTATATATAAGAAAAATGCAGAAATAGCAGAACGACTCACTGTGTCATTATATAGTATGGCTTTATCTGATAAACTCTTTCTGTGGCAAATTTTACAGGCTTATTTATCCTGTAAATAATTCGTTGATTGTTCTAGCCTGAGGGGGTAGGTACTGTATGGCTTATTACCTAGATTTCAGGCCGATGAATTCAAGTCACTCTGAGAGAATAAGAAGTATCTAGTTATATGACTACTAATACTATATTAGGGCACAATCCTTAGGGTGGACTTTTTAGAGATAACACTTGAAGTTTCTCGGATACTTGAAAGCTATAGATGGTAAGTATCATATATTACTACCTTCCGGCAGAGTCTGGGTCAGTACCTGCTCACTAAACGTAGAACCATGTCTGCAGACATATGTATACGGGTGTTGTCTTTTTTGTTTTGTTTTGCTTTGTTTTTGAGACAAGGTTTCACTATGTATCCCTGTCTGGCCTGGAACTCACTGTGTAGACCAGGCTAGTCTCTACCACGTGGAGAGCTGCCTGCCCAGCTTCCTGAGTGCTGGGAGGGAGTTAAGGTGAGTGCCCCCATGCCCACTTGGGTAAATATGACTTGCAAAGTGGAACAAAAATGATAAAATATCTCATACTGGTTAAGGTTATTTCAACATACGAAATCCAAGAGTAATTGGGTTTTAGAACTTTATTTAATTGTAGAAATCCAGGCAACAAATAAATAATAAATCATACTTCTGAAAAGAAACGCTTTTGTAGTGCTCTGTGATAGGAAAGTCTCAGCATGTATATTTCAAATGTATAAACTTGGAAATATTCAGAGTTAGTTTATTTTTAAAGCTATATGAGTCAAATCACTGTCACTGTTTACTTTTTTAGTATTCAGTTCAGGAAATCCTGTGGTTCGCTTAGAGATGACTCATTTGGACCCACTGCCTACCTCTGCTGATACCTACTAAGGGCTCCCTCACCCAGCAGTCCCAGAGCCTTGGGGGAGCATTCTTTACAACTGAAAGCCTGTTGTGTGGCAACCCACAGTATTCTCCAGCAACCGCAATTGCTAAAATCAAAAGCAGCCTGTGTTAGCCTTTGCTCCTGAATCTGAACTAGAGGCAGGAAAAGCTACGTGGCCTGTCCCCACCATGTGCCAAAGAGTCAAATATTTGAGAGGGCAGTCATGTGCTAGTTCACGTGCCTCTCTTCTAGCCTGAACTTCTGCTCCAGGTTTTCTTTTCCCCTCATATCCTGGGGGTCTGTGCTGAGCTCTATTTTATCAATGTCCAGATTAAGGTGAGGTTAAAGGACAAGTAATAAAAGCTCGGTGACAGATACTGAGGTTCAACCTGAAGATCTGAAAAGCAAAACAGCCAGCCACTGGCTCTTACCTCGACCTCAGTCTGAAATGGTGATCCTGCTTCCAGAATCTCAGAATGAGACAGAGACTGTGCACTGTCTTCTCCCATTTTATAATCCTGTCTAGGGCTGGAATTAAAGGCGTGCACCACTGGGATTAAAGGCATGCACTGCCCGGTTTCTATGGCTACTAGTGTGGCTACTGGGATTAAAGGTGTGTCTATAAGGCTGACCAGTGGAACTGTTTTACTCTGATCTTCAGGCAAGCTTTATTTATTCATTAAAATACAAATAAAATTATTTATAAAATTATTTATTTATTAAAATACAAATGAAATGCCACTACATGAGGTGACCAGAGTTGAATAAATTGGCAGCCTAAAATATAGGGTACCCACTGTCTGCCTTAAAAGCTGTACATCATCTTTTTTCTTATATTTTTATTATGTTATTGTGCATGTGTGAGAGAGATATAGACAAAGAGACACACAGAGAGACAGGGAGTTATGGAATATGTGTCTGGGGATAGCTTTATAGAGTTGGTTCTCTCCTTCCACCATGTGACTAAATTCAGATCATCAGGCTTGGCAGCCAGCACCTTTATCAGATGAGCCATCTAGCTGATTCTGTATACCCTAGTTTTCATAATGCAGTCTAAAGTATATTGTGCAGCCAAAGAAAACTATTTCATATTAATGCAAATTAAGCATGTTTAATCTAAAAATCTTTGAGCAACAACATGGTACCACAGGTGGAAAGTTCCACACTTAAACTCATCCATCACAGACTCCCTAATAAGACTGTGTAGGATTATTTTCGGTTATATGTAGATGATGTGTGCAAAGCAAAAATGAATTTTAATTTCATGTTTAGACAGGTAGATCTCATTCAAAAATAAATGTCCTAAAATTCCAAAATTGACACACCAAACATTCCTGGCCTCAAGCACTTGAAATAAGAGCTGCTCAATCTACAGCAAATTATCGCCATTGTATTTTTTTATTTTTAATTAATTTATTTTTAAACAACCTTTTCTCATTTTACATACTTATCCCAGTTCCCATTCCCTTCCCTCCTCCCGCTCCCCCCACTCCACTTCCCATCCAGTCTCCAGAGATGATACGGCTTCCCATAGGGAGTCAACAAAGTCAGACACATCACTCTGAGGCAGGACCAAGGCCCTCCCCCTTATATTTAGGCTGAGCAAGTTATCCCTCCAAAACGAATGGGCTCCAAAAAAGCCACTTCAAGCACTAGGGATAAATCCTGATCTCATAGCCAGTGGCCCCACAGACTGCCCCAGCCACACAACTGTCATCCACGTTCAGTGAACCTAGCTTGGTCCTATGCAGGTTCCCCCACTATCAGTCTGGAGTCAGTGAAGCTCAGATTAGCTGTTTCTGTGGGTATCATGACCTTGACCTTTTTGCTCATACTATTGTTTGTCCTTGGACTCCAGGGGCTCAGCCCAGTGCTTTGCTGTGGGTCTCTGCCTCTGTTTCCATCAGTTGATGGATGAAGGTTCTATGATGGCATTTATTGATGACACGTAGTCATCAATCTAATTACAGGGGAAGACTACTTCAGGCACCTTCTCCACTATTGCTTAGGGTCTTAGCTGGGATCATCCTTATGGATTCCTGGGAATTTCCCTGGTGCCAGGTTTCTCACTAGACCCATAATGACTCCCACAATGGAGAAAGCTCTTTCCTTGTTCTCTCTCTGTGTCCTTCTCCAATCTTGATCATCCCATTCCCACATATTCTTCTCCTCCCTCCCCTTATCCCCTCCCTCTCTCCTTTTGCCTCCCTCCCCCCCAGACACACTCCCAATATTCTCAGGATATGTTGTCTATTTTCCCTTCCCAGGGGCATCCGTGTATGTCTCTCTTAGGGTTCTCCTTGTTACCTAGTTTCTCTTGGGTCAACTACATGCTGGTTATCCTTTGCTTTGTGTCTAATATCCACTTATGAGTAAGTACATGGTAGTTTTGTCTTTCTGGGTCTGAATTACCTCACTCAGGATGGTCTTTTCTAGTTCCATCCATTTTCATGCAAATTTCAAGATGTCATTGTTTTTTCTCTACTAAGTAGTACTCCATTGTGTAAACATACCACGTTTTCTCGATCCATTCGTTGTTTGAGGGGTGTCTGGATTGTTTCTAGGTTCTGGCTACAAACAATACTGCTATGAACATTACTGAGCAAATGTCCTTGTGATATGAGTGTGCATCCTTCGAGTATATGTCCAGCACACATCACTGCCACAGTCCAGGTTTATATTTATATCTTTCAACTTAAATAAAGGGTGTTCAATTGTTCATTGCTAAAATATACCATGTTGTTTGAGTCCTAACACTGGTGTTTTATGGTGAACCCTGATTTTCTGTTCGGTGTATTGGCTGTGACTACTGCATTGACTCTCTGCTTTCTGAANAGCTCTTCCAGCCTGCAGCAGAGACTTTATTGAAGGCATTAAACAAAGGAGAATCAACAGTTCTGTGACTCACCACTGGAAGCTTCTTGGCAAGGCAGCATCCTGCAGCATAAACTAACAAACCGGTCAATACTGCATATGCAAACAGCAATGCTGGGCCCAGCCTCAGGTGGCAGGTACTGAATGGGATGTGAAAACAGAGAAACAAAAGCAGGCGAGCAAAGAGTGTGTCCCTAAACCATTGGAATTAATTTAAAACACGAGTTTCACACTTAAAAGTAAACCAGGTGGTGGCACACATCTTTAACTCCAGCCACTCAGGAGGCAGAGGCAGGGGGATCTCTGTGAGTTTGAGGTCAGCCTGGTCTACAGAGAGAGTTCCAGGACAGCCAGGGTTGTTACACAGAGAAACCCTGTCTGGAAAAACCATAAAGAAAAGAAAAGAAAAGAAAGATCGAACTAACTACCAGATGTCCCAGAAATTTCCAAAGAACATGAGATCACTATATCAAAGAGATATACTGTTAATTCTTCTTTGTTAACTGCAACAATATTAACAGTCAAACAGAGCATCCAATCTCAGTATCCACCAACAGATGAGTGGATAGAGAAATCGTGGTAGATACACAAATAGTTCATGGTGTATGTAAACACACTATTCAGCTTCAGGAAGTTCTATGGTCTTATACAGATGAACCTGGGGGGGACCATTTTAAGAGAAATAAGTTGCACCAGAAAAACAAAACTGCATGTTCGCACTAATATATGAAATCTTAAAAAGTCAAAGTTATGGGAACAGAAGGGTAGAATGAAGGTTTCCAGAGTCTAAAGAGTAGCAGCTTGGAAGGTTTGGGGAAATATAATCAAAGGTTACAAACTTTCAGTTGGAAAGGGTAAACTCAAACTTCTATTGTGCCATAGTGGCTGAATATTCTTAACACACGTAGAGTGAGTTAACACTTGTGTTAGTGAGCTCCATCCAGACACTCCATTACACACACCTTTCAAACTAACATGCTGCACATTCCAAGTATATACAATTTTTGTCGAATGAAATATTTTTTTAATTTTTTTCAGGTTTGCAAGATGGCTCACATCAGGTAAAGGTGCTTCCCCAAGCCCCAACAGCCTGAGTTTGATCCCTAGACTTAGGAAAGAAGTAACCCTTCATGTTGTCCTCTGACCTCCAAAGGCCTGCACACATGCATGCTAAATGAATAAATGTCCTTTAAGGGGGAAATTTTGTAGTGGGAAAAAATCACTGAGACAGAGAAAAAGAGAGAGAGAATTAATGTCCTAGGATGGCAACATAAATTCATTTTCTACTATGACTCTCAACCAAGAAGTTGACAAATTCTGTATCCAAGGAGGAGTAGGAGTCAAAGTAGGTTAGAGAGGAGGCAAGCAAGCCAAGGGGGAAAAATCTGGGAGCATTAAGAATTAAGAAACTTAGCACCTCCTGCTGCCAGCTGCGGTCTATTCGAACCAAACCCCACCCCTGTAAGTAACTCCATCAAGCAGAAATCAGTATTTTAACTGTTTATATCTTTATATGGTTGGTATCTAAAGAAATTACTCACTTTTAAAATGGGTCAAATGGAGGCCTAATACACAAGACAAGCAACTGGCTTCACATATGTCGCTTGATCGATGGCCCAGCTTTTTTTAGTGCAGCAAGGATGCAGAGATATCAAGGACTGCTGTTGTTTGCTTATGTTGGGCAACAAACCTAACGTTAAACATGACCCTTGCAACTGCTCCCTCATCTTTCCCAGGCAAGGCGCTTTGATGCTAGAACAAATATCACTATGGCTCCACACTGAGGAAACTGGGGTTTACAGGGAGGATTTCACCCTGTCAAGTAGGGTTTGTTTTTCCACAAACAGCTTAAAACGCCCTTTGAAAGAAAAGTGGCATGAACTGAGACAATCACTTTAAATTATGACCGTCTCTGGGCCTCTCACAGACTCTGCTCATTATGTCTGCCTTTTTAGTCTAAAAATGCAGAAAAGAGTCGACGTGTCATAACTGGAGACTGAAAGCAGCAGCCCATCCGCCAACATAAATCATTTGGACCTAGAAATAAAATGCATTTTTGAAGAAACAATTATGAAGGCTTTCCAAGATATAAAGTAATTTCTTACTTATAATTTATTCATCAGAAATAACTTTTTTTAAAGATTTATATTAAGCCGGTGGTGGCCGCGCACCCATTTAACCCCAGTGCTCAGGAGGCAGAGGCAAGCAGATCTCGGAGTTTGAGGTTCAGCCTGACCTATAAGAGCAAGTTCCAGGACAGCTGGGACTGCACAGAGAAGCCCTGTCTGGGGTGGGGGGTATTTTATTTTATGTGTATCAGTGTTTTGCTTGCATGCATGTAAGTGCACACATGTGCCTGAAGCTGGAGGAGGCCAGAAGCAGACATCGGATCTCCTGGAACTGCAGTCATAGATGGCTGTGAGCCAAGATGTGGGCACTGGGAACCAAATTCAGGTCCTCTGCTAGAGCTGTAAGTGCTCTTAACTGCTGAGCCAACTCTCCAGTCCCCCAGAAATAACTTTCTAAGTCCAGAAGTCCTAAAGCCATTCTGATCAAGGCATCCAAAGAACCAACAGAAAAGGAGCCTAGACCCTATTTGGACTGCCTGACTCCTAAGACCAGTTAGGTGGCACTCACTGAATTGGATGGGTAAAAGAGATAGAGAAGGGTATTACAGGAGGAACTGGGGAAAGAGTGAATGTCCTCAAAATACACCGTATGAAATCTTCAAAGAGTTAAAAAATATTGTTATAAAAGGTGAAAATATTCAAAAAGACCAATTTTCATAATAGTTGACCCATGCCAATAAGGCTTTAAATGCAGAGGACCATGAAGACCCTCAAAGCCCTTCATCAACTAGCTAGTCAATAATAAGAAAAGACTAAAATCCAGGTCCCTGTCCCCTTTGGCCTTGAGGTTTAGGGTCATGAACTAGATATAAAGGCCTCCTGAACCACTAATTTTTAACTTCTCCTCACCCACAGCCAATCATACCAAAAAGAACCGAAAGATAAAATATAAAACATTTTATAACTAGGATCTGAATAGTTCTTTGTTGTTTTTAGACTTTACGTTCTAAAGAATGAGTAGCAATCATCTTCTTGAAAATTCATGTGAGGAATAAAAGAAAGAGCTTTTTCTGAAACCTGTGCTTGATCAGCAGGAGCCACATTCAGACTGCTCCCTGTTTGATCCACACCATTTGTGTGGCTCTATGGTTCCCGTTCTGGTGCTCTGTCTTGTTCCCACTCTCCAAGCACTGTCCCATTTGAAGAGAATATCCTGATGTATGCACTGCCGGGGGAACACAATGCCCTTCTATCCTCTTTTCCCTAAAGTCCTAGCAGCTAAGACTCTGGTGTATGCATCAGGGGGCAGGCACACACACACACACACACACACACACACTGCTAGATCTTGTAAAGATGACAGAAAGTCAAGCGATGGGATGGGAGCTAACAGTGGCAGAGATGGCTTGCCAAGCAGCCTATGGTTCTTTCCTGTACTTTGTTCTCTGCGGCCTCTGCTTGGCTTTCCTTTAGTTCTGTCAGTTGTCTGGTTTAGACCATTGAAGTTCTTTCCCTCTTAAGTTAGTGTAAGGCAGCTTCTGTTACTTACAAGTAAAACCAATAGTAGACAAAATAGTAGACACTCAACTATTAGGTGAAAAGCTAGGCTTGAAGGATTAATTAGCTATGATAATCTTATATCTAAATTACAATTCCAACTCTCCCACAGCCTGTATTTTGCACCTACTTAATTTACATTCCACATAAGTCAACTTCTTCCTGCTAGAGTTAAGTTAAAAAAGAAAAAGAAACTTTTTAAAGTCTAATCTAAACTAGGCTTGCTGTTATTTCCCCAAGTATGCTGTAAAAATGTCTTAACTCACTGTCTCACTGTGGATAGTGTCACTAAGGAGACTGACACCAAAAAGGAAAGAAAGTTAGAATACTGTCTGGAGAGCTAAAACCACCAGCAAGGGGGGGGGTGCATGAGAGAGAGTTAAATGTTTTCAAACGGAGCTTCTGAAGAAGCGCTAAGTGTGTGGATGGGGAGGAAGCTGGAAGAAGGGAAGGGGGAAGGAAGGAAGGAAGCCGAGAGAATCTAGAAGTGAAGACTTAAACTTTAAATATGGGCTGACGTTCACCCTGTGCACTGAGGTGAAAGTGCTTCAGTAGCTTAGGGAACAACTTCTTAAAAGACAAAAAGTACATTCTCTCTCTCTCTCTCTCTCTCTCTCTCTC